>JAKCPI010030075.1:0-23271 GCA_023213315.1 Euborellia annulipes | reverse complement strand
AAGTCTCTAATTTATGACTCATATATATTTTCAAAAATATAATAAAAACTCTTAATAATTAGATTTTTTTTACTTTCCTCTTGGTAATTCAAACTTCTTGATAATTCAAAAACTCGATCTTCTCGAAATTCTTCTTGTGGTCCCTTGAATTTCGAATTATCGAGAGCCGATTCCTGTAATCCTCTCAATAAAACCTTAAACAGCACTTGGGTTGGCGTGAGTGTCATGAGCGCAGAAATATTTTCTAAATAAAGATCTGAAGGTGAGCCGTGAAATATTAAAAATTCAGTCTCTACTCATCCAGATTTTATTTAAATTTAGAATAAATTATGTTATAACGTCTTCAAATGCACCACTGACCCTTGGACCAAAAAGAGCCTTGTCTCTGGTTGATTGTTTTGCTCATTTAGTTTCTTTATATTTATTTAAATTTGAAAGTTCTCTCAGAAGGAGTAATGATGATGCCTATTTTGTGGGCACTAGGTTTCCTTACTTGGTTGTGTCCATCTTATAGGCGTTTGTAATTGTTGGTTTTGAGAGAGGTAGATATTATTAATTATTTCAAAATTTTAGGTAGATCAAACTTCTCAAAGGACATCAACATCTTTTGAAGGGAATGAGGGTTATATTTTAAGGACAGAAAACGAAAGCGAAGATCCGGAATTATTTCTCTCATACACATCGGGTAAGAGACCAAAGACAATTTAAAATTTAAATTTTCTTTTATGTTTTAAAGCTCGTAAAATTTTTAAAGGCTTTAAAAGTTTTGAACACAATGACGTTGCGTTTCGTTCTTTTGTTTTTTTAAGACTTGAACCTAATGATGTTTTCTTTATGGTTTTTTTTTTTTTTTTTTTTTTTAAGAAGAGACGCCAGAGAGGACGAATTCATCAAAAGAGCCTAACGAGAATTCATTCACGAGTCAAAGTCAAGATCCTTCTTCTCCTGATCTGCTAAAGATCCTCGAGTTGAACGAGTTCCCCTCGTTGCCTTCACCCTCTATATCGACCTCCTCGCCCAACAGCAGTTGGACCTCCTCTTGACACGAGGTGAGCGAACGAAAAAGTCTAAAAATAGAATTGGGTTAGCCTCCTTTAAAAATAAATTTGTTTACAGTCAATGGTTTCAAAAAGTCTCTTGAGACGGTGTGTATATTTGAATTATGATTTACATTTTCTTTGAAAAAAAAAAAAAAAAAAACGCTGAGAATCATAAAATAGACCTACAGATTAAAAAGAAAAAATCAGAGAGGAAAATATTTTTTATGAAACTGACATTTCGACACACCTTTGTATGATTATCAGTTGAGGCAATTATGTTACAAAACAGGTTTCAATGGAAAAAAAATCTTTTTTTTTCAATATCTTTGAATTAATATCTTCATTTATTGCTTATTACTGGTCGTATTATATACCTTTCAGGACTTATTTGATTATTTTTTCTTTTTCTTACTCTATAGAGAAAGACAGTATTGCGATCATGTTAAAAAATTGAGATTTTGATGGATATACACGCTTTGTGGTCCCCTGTGTCCAAAAAAGTGGGTCCCGCAAATTGGTCTGTGTGTCTCTCAGACACTCAAAATAAGCTTTTGAACAAAATCGGCCAAAAGAACTAGTACTTTACTGATGTATTTTTTGAGTTTTTTTCGGTTTTCTCAAAGTTCGCTCCTCCAAAATTGTTTAAAATTCAAAAATAAATTATTTTTTACATACTCTTTAAAATGTAAATTCTCATTTTGCCTTAAAAGGGGTTTGAAGTACACTTTACTCTTGTATCAATACTTCATAGGAAAAAGTTGACATTTTTTCAGTTTATTTTGATCTTCTCAAAATTTGCTCCACCGAAAATGATTAAAATTCATAAATCAATTATTTTTTACATGCTCTTTAAAATGTGTATTGTCATTTTGCCCCTTAAAGTGATTTGAAGCACACTTTACTCTTGTACTTCATAGAAAGATTTAGATTTTTCAAATTTATTTTCCGGCTCTTCCTTCTATAGAGCCAAATCCCTATGAGGATTTGCATGTTAATTTAGATTCAAAAGGAATCTAGTTGGTTCCCTTTGGAACTTTTTACACATTTAAAAAAAAATTTTCCAATTCTTTTGTATTTATTTATGTATAAAAAAATATCCAAATAAGGGATTAAAATTTGAAAAACCATAGTTTATTTCAAGCAGTCAACATTTAAAATGCAAGTTTGGAACGAAGGTGCTATAGAAACTAAATATATCTAGACACAAAAAATCTGGTGTGAAAGCACCGAAGGGGACGAGAAAGTTGTGTGCTGTGCGCCAGTCACACCTGATTTTTATTAAAGAAAAAGAACGTTACATAAGTTTTTTTCGGCTTATTTTAACTTTAAGTGGTCCCAGAATTTTTTAAGGGTGGAGAGAGAGTCGATATTTTTTGTGTAGAATATGCGAAGAGGCAGTGACAAATTCAAGGCAGAAAGGGTAATGGTGGTAATAATGATTTATTATAGATTAATTTCGGATTAAAATTAGCATTAAAAAATAACTTTTGTATGATTAACACCATAATATTTATTTTTTCTATCCAAAGGGAATAGAATGGGAGGGGGATCTATTTCGGCATTTAAGACTATTTTGACCATTTTATTATTTGAAATCTTTATTTAATAATTCCGTAAAATACTTTTTGTATTGAAAATTTTATTTGTATAAAACAGTTATTCTTAAAGATTTAACTGTTATACTAATACTCCAGAATCTTGAGACTTTCCGTTATTTATTTATTCAAGTGTAAAAAATATAAACCAGTCATTGCAGTTTCTCAAATAATAGGCCTACATTATTTTTACAAGTCTCGGGCCAAGTCAAACTTAGTAAATGAGCAATTAAATGTGAGAATTATAATTTTATTGGCCTCTACAAAGCCAGCTTGGCCTCGGTGTGCTCGGAGATCAAGCGCACGGTGCCTAATGCAAAGGAAAGATATCGCGGTCTAAGATAGGAAATCCGGAGACCAAGGATTCATTCAATAAAAATAAAAATCTCACATTTAATTTAGTAACAAAAGACTGGGCCTATCTGAGGCTTTTGTATATTATTAGTAAGAAGAGGATGGACCTACCAACAAACAAATCTCTAATTTAATTGTTAAAATTGAATATAGACTAGAGTTAGCTTCTATTAGTAGGTTTATATAGCGCGTTTTAATAACCTTAAAATTACTATAGAAATTTTATTTTATTTTTTTTTTTAATTCACTTCGGAAACAGAAAAAATAAAGAATTTCCATCCCTTTTTTCAAGCCCCTCTATTCTCTCTATACTAAAGAAATGGGATAAATATAAAAAAACTTCCATTTTAAATTTTTACTTTCTCTTACCTATATATGTAATATATATAGAGAGAGAAGATATTGGATTCATGTCAAAAATTCGATGTCGAGATTTTGATGGATATACACGTTTTGAGGTCCCGACATGGTCTATTTATATGTGTAGGTCTATGTGTTCAATTTTAAGCATGAAGGAATTGAGCTACGATGCTCATATTTAAGTTTAAGACCCTCTGAAGCGTGAAAATAAGCTTCTAAACAAAATCGGCCAAAAAGTACTAGTACTTTACTGAGGCTCTTTTTTAGTATTTTTTTTTTTCGATTTTCTCAAAATTTGCTCAAACGATTTTGATTAAAATTCAAAAACCAATTATTTTTTAGATGCTCTTTAAAATGTATATTCTCATTTTGCCTTCAAAATTGTTTGAAGCACACTTTACTCTTGTAACTTCATAGGAAAGCTAGGAGAACTGGTTGCTATTAGGGTTTGGACACCGGTGGAAACCGAAACCGGTAAACCGGTTTTTTGGCTAAATTTCAAAAACCGAGAAACCGAGTTTTTCCCGAAAAACCGAATTTTTTTTTTAAAATTTTTTCTCCATTAATACTTGTATTCAAATTATAAATTAGCCCGTGTTACTTGGCTCAGAGAGAAGACATTAGCTTCTAGTGGCTTGGGGTTTCGGGTTCGCTTCCCGTCCCAAAAAAGAAAAAATGTATTTCATTTGAATTGGCTATCAATCATTTGAAATAAAGTGATGGGGTCTAAATCGCCTTAGGTGCCGAAAAAGACCTTAAACAAATTAAAAAAAAAAAAAATTATAAATTATTTAAGTTATATTTTTTTCCCCTTTTTTCAAATACTTCAATAATCTATATATAATAATAGCGGAGTATCTGTCTGTCTGTCCGTCGACTATTTCGCTCTGTTTGACCAACTTTTTACATTGGAATGTCGAAATTTTGCAGTCTTATAGAGAACGTTATGGAGAGTCCAGAAAAAATACTCGGGTTCCGAAATTCCTACAATTTTTTGAGTTATTAATTCCTAAAGTTTCGATTTCTCCCATATGAAATGTAAAGATAAATTTTTATGTATTTTTTGTATTCTATGAATGTAAACAAATCCTCAAGCACTGGATTGGAATAGTAGTAATATTAATTTTCTTGGGTTCGGATCCCAGGCAGTTTGGATACCAAATGGCTTAAATAAGAATGCCTGGGCCCTCAATAGATATATTCATTAATAGCGGTTATTGTTTAAAGTCTTATATGGCCTAAGTTGCCGAGAAGTGTGAATGGGAAAAAAGTGTGTGTTAAAAAAAAAAAATGGCGGTGCGTTCAAAATATATTCAGATGTTGAAAAAACCGGTTTAAAACCGGTTTACCGGTTTTCCGCTTTGTAAAACCGGTTTTCAAAATTTTCCGGTTTTTTCCAAACCCTAGTTGCTATGGTAACAAAATATAAATATTTTCCCATGTTTATAAATTTTATATCGCCTCTGGCTTGGTGTAGTTGGTAGCGTGCCTATCTACTATACCGAATGTCGCGGGTTCGGATCCCAGGCAGTACGATGATTTTATTTAAGCCATTTGGATACCAAATGGAAATGCCTGGACCACCAATAGATATTATAAATAACAACGATTATCGTATAAAGTCTTATATGGTCTGAGTTACCGAAAAGAATGTGTGTTAATGTTGAGTGCGAATGAGAAAAAAAGTGTGTTTAAAAAAAAAAAAAAAAAAAAAATATCTTGAATTATAATATATCGGCGGAAACTAAATATATGTCGACACAAAAAAATCTGGTGCGACCAGTCACACCAGATTTTTTAACTAAAATTTTAAAACGGATATATGCAGTGAAGAATCTTGAGTTATTTTTGAGAACAGTGATTTCAAATGGGCTCTAATTTGAAGTCACTAATATTCAGCTTAGCTGGTATAACTTTATGGTTTCTATCAATATCATAGGGCTTTTCATGACAAAAACCTAGTAATGAAGTTGGCTGTTATGTTGCTTTGAGTTTAATAAATGGAAGAACATATTACTGCCAGGTCATTTTCTTTTCCTCTACTCAATAACGCTTCAGTAAGCACCTTTCACATAAATACACTTCTCAATAGAGTATTAGATTGACTTTTTTCGTCAGTTTAGATATTTTGATGATTTATCATTATGAGAAAATTCAATTTCAGATTCTTTGAGGGAAACAATAAATCTAATTAATTTAGTAAATGTATTACAGCTGGGAATCGTTAATTAGGACGATAAGGAAAAAAATAGCTTCCTTTTTCTCTTTCACCACTTCAATTTATTGCAAATATTTCGAGATCAAATTCTGACGTAGAGCATCCAGACACGAAGCCCATGCGCTCAATTTTTCTCAAATTTTTTATAATATTGACAATCTCTCTCAAAAAATTCATATATGCACTGAAGATGACACCTGTATAGGAGCCGAAATATTTGCAATAAATTGAAGTGATGAGAGAGAAAAAGGAAACTGTTTTTTTCTCCTTATCGTCATAATTAAGTGAGTTTGTATGTTAGATAAGTTTTTACTTAAATTTATTCTTCAATAATTCATTAAAAATTCCGGATAAAGCATAAAAGCAAAGGAAGTATTTAAAATATTCAATATGAAAGGAATTTTATAGAGGAGCTATTGTGTTGAGAGAATTCAGGTAAACCGCAAAGGGGATTTTGGATAGATTTAAAAAAAAAAACAAAATTCTAAAAAGGTTTTGAAGAGTGGAGTCCAGAGGACTGGAAAGTTTCCAAATTATTTTATTTAAACTATTTTTGTAGAAATTAGAAAATTTTAAATATAGCCCTTCGGAGGGAGGTGGGGGTGGGGTTCAGTGATCCAAGAGGTAATCTCCTCTCCTCTCTAGGACATTAATATCTCATTTTAGTACATTTTGGTACATAGGTATTTTATCAAGGAATTTGCTGAATTTTATTAATCAAATTCTGTTTATTTAATCAACTCGGGAAAAAAAGGTAAAAGTCATTAGTAAATGTTATTCCTTTACAAGTTAATCAAAATATTTATCTTTCAAGCTACGATAGAATCAACAGAAAGATATTCAAAATCGAATTTACAAAATATTATTATTAAAAATTTGGTGTGACTAACACACCGCACAGAACTTTCTATTACCTTCGGTAATCGAAAGTTGTGTCCTGTGCAGTAGCGTAACGTTTTTAGCTGGGCCCCCCCGCAAACCTTTATTTCGGGCCCCATTATTAGACCTTCAAAAAATATTTTTAAAATACAGTATATCCCTGAACCCTGAGGGCCCGGGCCCTCTCAAAGAAAGACAAATTTTCATTAATTTTTTTTTTTAATCTAAACTTTCCCGTTTTCACTGGAGCCCTGAGGTCCCCAGGCCCTTTCAAAGACAAATTTTCATTAAATTTTTCCGTTTTTACCGGAGCCCTGAGGGCCCCAGGCCCTTTCAAAGACAAATTTTCATTAATTTTTTTTTTTAATCTAAATTTTTCCGTTTTCACCGGAGCTCTGAGGTCCCCAGGCCCTTTCAAAGACAAATTTTCATTAAATTTTTCCGTTTTTACCGGAACTCTGAGGGTCCCAGGCCCTTTCAAAGACAAATTTTCATTAAATTTTTCCGTTTTTACCGGAACTCTGAGGGTCCCAGGCCCTTTCAAAGACAAATTTTCATTATTTTTTTTTTTATCTAAATTTTTCCGTTTTTACTGGAGCCCTGAGGAGATACAGTTTTTTAGCCCGGCCCGTGGGCCCCCCAAGGTCCGGGGCCCCCCCCGCATTGCGGGGTCTGCGGGGGCGTACGTTACGCCACTGGTCCTGTGCTTGTTAGCCCAGATTTTTTTTGTATCGAGATATATTTAGTTTCCGCCGATATACCAGTATTATAATTCAAGATGTAAATTTTTTTTTTTATAAAAACACTTTTTTCTCATTCACACTCACTCACACACATTCACACAGTCTTTTCGGAAACTCAGGCCATTTAAGACTTTGACGATAACCGTTAATTATTAATATATCTATTGGGGTCCAGGCATTTCTATTTAAGCCATTTGGTATCCAAATGGTAATCAGTAAAGTAAAAGTAAACCATCAGTAAAGTTCTTGTACTTTTTGGCCGATTTGTTCACAAGCTTCGTGTGACGTCCCAGGGGGTACCTAATTTAAACATAAAATTTCAACCTCCTAGTTCTTTTCTTTTTTTGAGATATTTTGTTCACAGACACATACACACAGACAGACAGACCGTGTCGCGAAAACCACTTTTTCGGACTCAGGGGACTCAAAACGTGTATATCCATCAAAATCTCGACATGGAATTTTTCATGAAACCAATACTTTATCTATATATTAACATATATTAACATATATAGTAAGGTAAGAGAAAGTAAAAAGAGTTAGTTCATATAAACCCACTAAATCTCAAAAAGTCAAAATTGTTAAGATTAAAATGCTTGCTTTGCATTAAAGTGTGAGTGAGGGTCAGTAAAATTTAAAATATTGAAAATGTGGTTTCAATGAAATGAAATAATTTCGTCAAGTTTTAATAATTAACTCTTTGAATTTATCAAAGATTTATATATCAGCATTTAGATAATTTAAAAGTGAATTAGAATTGTAAAAATTTTGAGAGTTACTCACCAAATAAAGGATCTCTGGAATTAAATCGCCGAGCGCAGTGACGACGTGGAAGCTGGGACGGCATCCTCTGCCTCACTGAATAGAGCCGACAGGGAGATGGCCAGAGAAGGTTGGAGACGGCTCTCAACCTGCTGTAACAAGTTTCAAGTCATATAGAAAAGTATATCTATATATATTCGTATGTGTGAGGGGATATGTATGTGTGTGTGAGCACAAAGCGATTATTAGAACAATTCACATTTGATGCAAAGCAAGGATTTAAAAATATTTCTTTTTTAATAATCCATTATCCCGAACGAATTGGGTTAAAAATATTAATTTATTTTTCTATGAATAAATAATGGGACAACGTAGTTGCAATACAGAGCCACCCTAAAACAAAGCTAAAATGAGTTGCTTGAAAAACAAAGCTAACCAAACCATACCTGCGAATATAGAATATGAAATGTTCTAAAAAAAGATTTCTTTATTAATATGTAATGTATAAATGCTATAAATATATTTTTATTTGCTAATTTCTTACATACACTAGCGGCGCCATCCAGCTTCGGCGGGCTTCGTTTTCCTCGATTCAGAGGGGGAGGGAGGGGAGCGCCCCCTTCGCCCCCATCTAGTTACGCTACTGAGTACAAGTTATTATGTACATAATCATATAATACTTTCCTCTTAATATTATCATCACCTACTAATATATAAAGGGCTAGCCATTCACTTCCGTTTTTTCGCCTGTTTATCACACTCTCTCGCTGATTGGTTAGAGTGAGAGGAAACAGAGTTAGAGAGGGAAACTTAAAACTTTAGGCTAGAGAAAGAAATTTAAAATTTTAAAATTATAAAATTGCTCGCAAGGGGGTCAAGGGAGCGCAACCGAAGGCGGGCTTTACTTTACTTGTATTATATAATGGATGATATTATGGGAAAGTAAAATTTGATATTTACAGATCGTGATATTACCTACTAATACTTTCTATGAATAATTTATTTTCTCTTATGTCTATGAGAGAAGTGGCTGTAGAAAGATTATATAAATGAAAAGAGAAGATGTCAGATCAATAGGAGAGACCCTATCGAATGAAAATCCCAATAAAATAAAACATTTCGGCTTATGGGCTGAAACGAGCATAAATAAAAATTACGTATAATACAACAACATAAAACATAATATTAGAAAATTTATAAAAATTAGGTCTTACAATTTAGGCATTCCCAAAGAATAACACATCGAGATGCAGAAGGAATTGTAATATATTAGCATATACATAATATTAGATATGTAGTCAGTTTCAATTTTAACCACCACCCCTAGAGAATAGAGCCGTGAAGTTAGACAACCTGAGTGTTTAGAAAATAAATAAATAAACTTTTTTTTTTAATATTGCAGTGGAAATACTACTTTTGAGACAACAAAAACGCCAGCTAAGCGCTCTGGTTGTCTAACTTCACGGCTCTATTCTCTAGAGGTGGGGATTAATATTGAAACTGTAGTTCTATTTGGGCAACTTCCCGTTGGAATATTGAAACGATATTTTATATGCTTAAAGAGGACCTTCTAGGGATTACAGGAAAATTATTTTCATCCCGAAATTCCTATAACTTTATGAGTTATTAATTCTTAAAGTTACGATTTCTCCCATTGGAAATTTATAGAGAAATATTTATGTACCGGTATTCTTTGCTTTTGTGTATTCTATGAATGTAAACAAATTTTCAAGCAGGCACTGAATTGGAATGGAATCATAATAATTTTCTTTTCATGCCCCCGGGTTTGGCGTAGTTGGTAGCGCATCTGCCTTGTATAGCAAGGGTCGGGGGTTCGGATTCCAGGCAGTCTGATGATTTTATTTAAGCCATTTGGATACCAAATTTGTGAGTGTGAATGAGAAAAAAAAGTGTGAGTGTTTTTTTATGTAAAAAATAGGCGAGGGTCCGACACAGGCGGGCCTTAGCCAGCTGAGGGGATCAAGGGGCCGAAGCCCTCCTATCTAGACGTGAAGCTTTTCATATTTAAGAAAAGGCGAGGGTACGTCGCAGACGGGGCGAAGTCAGCTGCTAAGGGAACGAAGCCCCCCCGGCTAGGCGTGAAGCCCGCCGAAGGCGGACACCCCGGCTAGTAAATATAAATATCAAATACTGTTAATATAATTTAAATATTAAGGAAATAACGAACTCTCTGAAACAATTGACCCATAATACATTAATAAAGCCGAAATCTCGAAAGTATTGATTTGAAATCTTTGAAACTACAAGTTATAAGCTTATTATTATTTTTTTTTTAAATGCTTTTATTTTATTTGCAAAAAATCATATTATAATTAATTTAAAATATATTTTCAAATTGCAAATGCTGTTAAAACTAATTTATATTTATATCTGGGCGTCTGTATTTATTTTCTCTTGATTAATTTCAATTTTGTTTTCTTTTACTAGTGGAATTTCTCCAAACAGCTCAAGTTGGAGGGCTTCGAACAAAAACAGAGCTGGAAGACGAAGGAAAGAAGATGAAGGAACAAAAAAAAACAGGTGTGTATGAAAAGAGAAAGGTTTTAGAAAAAACAAACTATGAAAAATAATCTATAACAAAAAGAGAGAGACAGCAAGCACTAGGAGGCAAGTGACTAAGCGGAATAAGCTGCGGATTACGAATCTGAAGTTTCTACACAAGCGGGTTCGAATCCCATTTGGCTAAAATTATTCAACAGTGGCAAAGTCTCATCATAGGGAAAGGGAGATAATCTCAGCTCCAAGTAACAGTCACAAAGAGTGCTATTTGAAGTAGCCTAACCTAAGAGCTTTAACTTTAACTCCGATCTGGTCCTGGACCTGCCCGAGTGGTGGGGACCGGGTGGCCTAGGGATGGGGAAGTTCCTCTCTAACCTCTGAGATAGAGATTGAAAATATTCTTGAATATAAAATTCATAAAGTGTCTTTTATTTGTGTCAAAAAATTTTGTATTTAAAATTTTTTTTTTAATATAATTTTTAAAAGGAATCTCTGTTTTTTGGGGATAGTTCAAGTACAGGCATATAACCCCTCCCCCCCCCAAAAAAAAAAAGTTGTAATGATTGTTTATGTTACGTACTATTTTTTTTTTTTTTTATTATAAAATTATAATAATACTAAGTACATTCTTTGAATATTCTATTAATTGATGCTTAAAATATTTTAGGAATTCCATTTTAGTTTTTTTTTTTTTTTTTGTATGTACAAATACAATATTATTCAGTGAGAAAATTTATAAATATCATTTTAATTAAACAAAATATTTAATTTTGCATAATTATGTTTAGTTAATGAAGTAAAACATAATTATAATCAACATTGGTAAATATCAATATATTAAAATTTATCAAATATTTTCTATTCAAAATTAGATTGTAAATGAATTAATATAAGACCAAAAATGAAACGGTGTGAGTTTAAATAATAATATTTTAAATTATTAATTAAATGTTCACACTAATTATGTTTTCTAGTATTTCACGGGAATATATAGACAAGATATGCGAATATAAAGGGAGATATAATCTTTTTAGGAAGATATTGTACTACACTGTAAAAAAAAATTTTAATTTTAGTATGTTTTAGTATAGTAAATTTACAAATTTTCCTTGTAAATGATAACTACCATACATTTGTATACTAAATTTACAAATCTATGCATTCAAAAAATTTTTACAACCAAAAAACATTTTAAAATTACAATTCTCTTGGAAAATTAGAGTAAATATTGTAATTTTACCATACGATTTCTAATTTTACAATACAACGGCATTGTAATTTTAGAACACGGTTTGTAATTTTAGAAAAGGGTTTGTAATTTTACAAAAAGGTTTCTAATTTTACAATACAAGGGTATAGTAATTTTCTTTTTAAGGCTGCCAACATGGCCGACTTTGTTTCGACTGCTTTTTAGCTTTCTTAATAAAGACATTTTTGGCACTATAAGGATTTATTTAAGTTATAATAATACAAAAAATAATAATATTATGATAACTTTAAGTTTATTTTTTATTTTATTATTTAGTAAAAATAGTTGACAATGAGGTCATACTTGAATGCCAAATAGCAGAGATAGATCATTAGTTAACAGGTGATTCGATGGTCAAATGGGCTAGGCAGCAGGGCTTCTACCAAAAAGGTCAGTGTTCAAATCCGGGAGGAATTTTTCATTAAATAAAAATATTTACTTCACTCCATTCAGGTAGAGACGTCCCCTAAAGGTCAATAACCTATGGGTCCAGTCGTAAATTTTTTTTCTTTTTTCTAAATATTAGTAAAATTACAAACATTTGGATTGTAAAATTCCTAAATATTTGTAAAATTACCAGACATTTGGATTGTAAAATTGCTAAATATTAGTAAAATTACCAAATTTGGACTCGAAATTGCTAAATATTGGTAAAATTACCAGACATTTGGACTCGAAAATTGCTAAATATTAGTAAAATTACCATACATTTGTAAACGATTTTTGCAAAGAGTTTTGTAAAAATATAATTCAACTGTATAGTAAATTTAGTATCTATTGGTCTTGGAAATTTACTTACAACAAAAAAAATTGTAAAATCATCGAAATTTTTTTTACAGTGTATATCTCAAATTTATACTGACCATCACAACAAAAATTGTACTGAATATGCACAAGTAAACTCAATATGAGTTAGTATTAGAGCTGTCTTATTCAAGATTTCATCAACAACAATCTCTTTTTGAGGTTTTTTTAATTTCTCTTACCTATAATATGTAGTGAGAAAGTATTGCGATCATGTAAAAAATTCGAAGATTTTGATGGATGGTCCTTATTTTTAGAGATCAATTTTTTTTTTTTTTTTAGAAATATAATAGTAGATACCCGACAATCTTTTCCATTGTATTAAAAATAATGTCTACAGAATAAACTAATTGGTAAAATAGGAACACGTCGCCCATCGCCTTTGAACTTTGAGTATTTTCATAATTTATCTTGTTCAATTTTAATTATACTTAAAGCATTTGAATGTAACATGTCAAAAATGTCATTCAAACTATCTTTAAATTCTTGCTCGTCTATTCTATTCTTATAGGCTAAAACTCATGATAGCCTTTCAATTACTCCCAAGATGTGAGTCCCCGAATAGGATGAAGCAAAATACTTTTTAGGCCTATATAATAGACACTAGCGATTCTCAAAGTGAAATCCGCGGAACCTACGAATTTTATAAAGAAAAGAATTATTAAAAAAATTACACAATTTCATTCATCACTTAGGAAGCATGCATGCCTACTTTTAATTAAATTAACTCATTTTAATTATTATTCAACAAACATTTTCAAAGGCATACCTTTGTTCGGTATTGTTACATTGTTAGTTATATATTTTTTAAGATTTGTTATGTCTTAATATTTTTTTGAAGCACTAATAAAAAATTAGCATATAATAGCAATATTTGAATGTTTCATATTTTTTTTTTTTTTTTTTAACGAATAGCGCTTATTCTACATTTTCAGAATAAATTAACATGTTTAGAACTTTGGAAAGTCAATGGCCTTTAAAAGTGTCGAAATAGAATTAATAGGATAGATGACGTAGTATTCCGTTCTGGCTTTCTATATTTATGCGATTTGAATTTTAAAAAATTTATATAAATTTATAATCCTTGTCCAAGGATAAAATTACAAAATCGAGATATTTGTCAAGAATAAAATTTTTCTATGATTTAATCTCTTTCTTCAATAACTTAGAGTGGTAGACACACTATAAGAACCACTTAGGTAGATACCGGTTTTTAATAGACGGATAACGGTTTCTCGTTAGGTAGAAATTTGTACTTTAACTCGTATACAGTACCATATGTTACTTAAATGCTTCATTTTCTCTTCAATTATTAGATTAGATTAAGTCTTAAAAGTTATGTTCATAAATAGGTTATATGAAAATCAAATCAGAGAGCTTGACTCTTGGGGCGGGGAAGGAAAAAAAATCCTAGAATCCTAGATCGAGTAATTCGTCATCATCATATCCGTTACTAATCACCTGATATGAGTTAGTGAGTTGTAATTGATACTTTGAAAATGTATATTTAATAATTTATGTAGCTGATAAGTGCTATCAGTTATGGTTTAATATCTGCGTGTGATAAAAGTTCCTATTAAAAGTGTTCAAAATAATTACACAATTATTTCATATTTTTTTTATTAATGGAACCCGGAAATAAATTGCAAAAATACGTGCGATGAAGACACGCACACCGTATACCTTTATACATTTATTCCGTTCTCTCTCTCTCTCTCTCGGTTATCACTATATTTAATCATTATTTCATTTTATAAGTTTAAATAATATCTGATTGTATTTTTACTTTCTCGTACCCTATATATGAAATATATAGAGAGAGAAAGTATTGGATTCATGTCAAAAATTCGATGTCGAGATTTTGATGGATATACATGTTTTGAGGTCCCCTGAGTCCAAAAAAGTGGGTCCCGCAAATTGGTCTGTGTGTGTGTGTGTGTGTGTGTGTGTGCGTCTGTATGTGTGGACAGATTTTTAGCATGAAGGAATTGAGCTACCGGATTGAAATTTTATATTTAACTTAGGTACCTTTGAAGAATCTCAAAATAAGCTTTTGAACAAAATCGGCCAAAAAGTACTAGTACTTTACTGATGTACTTTTTCAGTTTTTTTCGATTTTCTCAAAATTCCTTCCAAGGATTTTTTTTAAAATTCATAAATTAACTATTTTTTAGATGCTCTTTAAAATGTATATTCTCATTTTGCCGTTGAAATCTTCTGAAGACCACTTTACTCTTGTTCTTCATAGGAAAGATAGAAATGGTTGCCATGGTAACGGAATTTAAATCTTTTTCTTTTTTATTAGATTAAAAATCAATTATTATTTAAATTCCCATTTTTTTTAATTTTATTTTTCTGTCTTTAATTGTTTCCGGGAAAACATATATCACTCTCTCTCTCTCTCTCTCTCACTTGCAAACATTATCGCCTGTCTCTCCGCCTTCTCTCATAGGCCTAATGTTAATTTCCTATAGGGATTTGTATGTTAATTTCGATTCAAAAGGGGGTCCCCTTTGGAACTTTTTAGGCATTTAAAATTTTTTTTTCCAATTCTTATGAAATTTTGTATTTATTTACGATTCTATATTGTGTATAAAATGTCCAAATATGAGATTAAAATTTTGAAAAATAACCATAGTTTATTTCAAGCAGTCAACATTTAAAATGCAAGTTTGAAACTAAGGTGCTATGGGAAACTAAATATATCTCGACACAAAAAATCTGGTGTGACCAGCACGGTGCACAACTTTCTCTTACCGAAGGGTAAGAGAAAGTTGTGTGCTGTGCGCCAGTCACACCAGATTTTTCTATTAACATTATATCCCTAAGGGAAAAAATATAATTCAGGATAATTTAATCGATTTTGGCGTCAAAATCTAATCAACTGTTTTCTGTATCATTAATGATATATTAAGGTTTAATTAGAATTTAATTCTAGAGTAGAAATAAAATGAAACGAATTTGAAAGAGAAATTTAAGAACATAAGCTAATTCATTGGAGCGTTTAGTAGATTTACCTAAATATTGAAAATACATTATTTCGTGCTTAGTAAAACTCCGTCAGCATAATAACTCAAAAGGCAAACCACAATTTTTTTTTTTTCACTTTTTATGTTTCTAGCTCTTTATTCATTAGAATAGTGGCTATAATTAAACAATATGGTGGGACTGATCGCACAGTACATAGCTTTCTCGGTAATTGAAAGTTGTGTGATTGTCATTTCCAGATTTGTTGTGTATACATATCGTTGGTCCAGTACAAGACCGATCTAACTCAAAAAAAAAATAGATTTTTCAGGAGAGCCGATTAAAATTTCTGCTTTTCCTTTCCGTTCATAACCGTTGCCAGCGTTTTCCGATTGCTGAAATTTTGCAGGAATCATCACAATCATAGAACTAACTATCCTATAAATTTCCAAAGGTTTTTCCCACTCTCAATACCATAATTTATTCAGTAATTTTTGAAAAAAACTCCAAGATGATCCCGAAATATTTCAGGTTTTTTAAAAGAGATGATTCACTCTTGCACGCGTCTCCTGCTCCACAAATCCAAGATGGCTCACTTACCCGCGCTTAACCTAGGGGTGATCCATTAAGTTGTTTAAGAAACGGACTTGTACATGTACAAAGATAGTAGAGGCAATTTGTGCAAAAAATCAAAATTAAATTTTTTGAGTTAGACCTGTCTTGAACTTGGCCGACGATATAGTGTATGTAAAATTTATAAACATAGAAAAATATTTATATTTTGGTGCCCTATCTCCTATCTTTCTTATGAAGTAAGTAAAGTAAAGTGTGCTTGAGGACATCATGAGAGTATATATTTTAAAGAGTATCTAAAAAATAATTGCTTATTTTCACACCTAAGGAGGGTATCTAAATATAAAATTTCAAACCCGAAACTCATTTCCTTCCTACTTTATTTTGAAAACAGAGGGAGAGAGAGAGAGTCAATTTTGCGGACCGTCTTTTTTTGAACTCGGGGGGAGAGGGGGGGGGGGGAGGGCTCAAAGCGTGTATTTCCATCAATATCTCAAATTCGTTTTTTGACATAAATCCAATAATTTCTCTCTAAATATACAGTATATAGCCAAGATAAAGTAAAAAGAAATAATAACTGATATTTTTTTAAACTCTATCTTATTATTTATTTGCCACAAAGGTTTTTTCCATCTAAATTTCACAATAATAAGAAATAAATGATTTTTTTTCACAATGAGTGATTCACCATGAAAGAAATAAATTGCGCCAGAATGAGTAATATAGCGGGAAAAAAAGAAACTCGGAAACGAAAAATATCATGTACTCAGAAAAAAATTCCGAAGAATATGCAGCCAAGATTTTTTTTCTTTAAAAGATATTATATCGGTCGTTTTGGCTTTGGTTAAAGTCATCTACAGAAATAAAGAAAGATCTTTTTACAATTCTAGCTTCATAATCAATTATATACCGGCAGAAAAAAAGCAAATTATAGCTGCTAGTTATCATAATTGGAACCGTAATCGGAATAGGAAAGATAGCTTTAATCAAAAAAATATTTGTGTTCATAAAAATTTTTTTAGCCTTTATAGAGAGAAAGTATTGCATTCTTGTCAAAAATTTGATTTCAAGATTTTGGTGAAATACAGTTTTTGAAGCCACTTGAGTTTAAAAAGTGGGTGACGCAAAATGATCTGTCTCTGTATGTATAAGTGTGTTCAATATAAAGCATGAAGGAAATGAGCCTCGAGGATGAAATTTTATATTTAAGTTAGGTACCCCAATGAAGGGCGAAAATAAGCTTTTAAACAAAATCGGCCAATTCATTTGGCTCTAAAGATTTTGATTAAAATTCATATATCATTTATTTTTTAGATAATCTTTAATTTATTTATTATTTGAAGCATATTTTACTTTTGTACTTTATAGAAAAGATAGGAGAAATGGTTGCAATGGTAATAAAATATAAATATTTTTCCATGTTTACAAACATATCGTGAAACTGAATATCTGTCGACACAAAAAACCTGGTATGACAAGCACATAACACATCTTTCAATTACCAAAGCTTAAGAGGAAGTCCTTTGCTGAGCGACCAGTCAGGCCAGATTTTTTTTTTGCGGTTTATAATTCTTTGCATAATTATTTTAGTTTAATTGGTGTTTTTAATTAATTTTTAATTAATAAACAACCAAATAACTAATTAATTTTTTACTTAATTGCTCCAGAGCTTCTCTAGAAGTTATGCGCCATTGTTGATTTCTAGAGAGTTTTTATAAATACGAGAGTTATTTGTAAACTGCTCTAAATCGATATCAGTTGGTTATTTGGGTTGCCTAGCTTCAGAAAGAAAATAATGCGAAATTATATACCCACGGGAATTTTCTAAAATATCGACAGGCGGATCTTGCCCTGTGCCCATAGAAACGCGCCTGAATATAGATATAGGCCAATACATAAAAGAAAAATTCAACAATAACAGCGTTTAATAAGTATTTGTTAAGTATGATTAAAACGAGATATAGGAAAATTTTCTCATTATGGATTATTATTTTGCAGGGGCAAAAGATGTTGGCTTCAAGAGCCGAGACCTGATCCTGTCTATATGGCGGAGAAGACAATCAAGCTGCCTGAAGTGCTGGGCTTAGGACTCTTGGAGGCCCTACAAGTGCTCTCCTGCCACGTCCATGTGAGTAATCCTTGTCTATTTTTAACCTCACTAACACAAAGAGACTAATGATGCTTAAAGATATTACGTCATATAAATACTAGATAGATAGATTAATTTGTTTTGACTTTGTCATTCAAATGGTATTCTGAGTATAAAGATACGGTAAATATAATCACAAAAAAAACAAAAATTACAAAAATAAAATAAAAAATCTTTCTTCTTTTTTCTTTTTTAATTCCAGAATCAGCTCCCTTCTATCCTAAAACCAATCTTCTGGTTTTAATTGCCTCCACAATGAAATTAAAAATATCCTTCATCCTTTCTCCAGAAAGATTATTGCTCTCGGAAGTAAGGAGAGAGATCACAGTAGACCGTTCCTCAAGATAGCTCTCCAAATATCTCTTCCTTGCTGGTCTATACATTGGTAATTTCAGAATCAGGTGGTCCAGATTCTCTTCATCTTGAAAATTGCAGAGTGTACATTGTTCTGTACTAGCAATATTTTGAATCATTCCCCATATCAAACGGATTCTACCTCTTCCTGATAGTCTGAGCTGCGCAATGATTACCCAAGTTCTCGTATATAAATATGGTTCACTCTATTCATCATAAAGGTGTCATATGATACCATTGGTCTGCTAAAATGCAAGATAATGATAAAATAATTGAAAATTAGTGGTAAATACTGGCAAATGGCATAGGTGTTAATTTAATAAAAACATACAGGTTAACCTATTGAATAATGAGAATGTATCTAATTACAGAACATTTTGGTTTGTATAAATAAAGTAAAAATTTTTAACGATACCTTTTAATAATTGTGGCCAAGATTTAAATTAAATATATATACAACCTTGTTATCAAGCTCTTTACAGAGTAAATTTAAGATAATATTAATATTTATTGTCTCTCAGCCTCAATCCGAGCTACCAAATATACTATTGAAAACAAGCACTTGAATATATTATTATTAATATTAAGCTATATAATGTAAACACCTAGCAGGTTTGGTTAGTAAATCTAATATCTCTAACCTATATCTCTGAAAGTTAATATTTATAATATTACTGCAGAGGTTTGTATTTGTTTGTGTTCTTAGAAGAGAATGGTTTAGTGTGGTAGTGTTTATGTTTAGTTTGAGTTGACTTTGGGAGTCTCAATTTGCCTACTCTCCAAGTCGATATGTTATTGGATGTCTCAGAGGCTTGTGTTTGCCTTTGAGATTTCTGTAATGATGTGTTGGTTTGTGTGTTAGTTAGTAGTTGGTTTATTTTGCCTGAGGCCTAGCTAGATCTGCTTACTATTTGGATGGTCGAGTGCTTTCTGGCTGAATAGCAACTTTTTGGATTGATCTTTAAAAGGAGGATTTAAAATAATTTGGTTATTTTTTAGATCTATTTGAAGAGGTCAGTAATGCATTCAACCAAACACTTCAAAATAGGAAAATATCTTCTTTAAATATATTAGTGTGAGGTGGATGGCTAAGTAGATCTTATAGTAAGAAATATAAAAATCTGGTGTGACTGGCGCACAGCACACAACTTTCTCTTACCTTCGGTAATCGAAAGTTGTGTTCTGTGCTTGTCACACCAGATTTTTTGTGTCGACATATATTTAGTTCCCGACAGTACGGAACATATGAATTCAGATGTAAAATTTATAAGTATGGGAAAATATTTATATTTTGTTACCATGGCAACCATTTCTCCTATCTTTTCTATGAAGCACAAAAGTAAAGTGTGCTTCAAACAATTTTGAGAGCAAAATGAGAACATACATTTGAAAGATCATCTAAAAAATAATTGATTTTTGAATTTTAATCAAAATCGTTAGAGCGAATTTTGAGAAAATCGAAAAAAACTGAAAAAGTACATCAGTAAAGTACTAGTAATCTTTGGGCGATTTTGATTAAAAGCTTATTTTTCCGGTCCCGGGGGGTGTTTAACTTAATTATAAAATTTCAGCCTCATAGCTCAATTCCTTCATGCCAAAAAGTGAACACAGACACACAGACACACAGACAGACCGACCATGTCGCGAAAACCACTTTTTTGGATTCAGGGGACCTCAAAACGTGAAGATCCATCAAAATCTCGACATCGAATTTTTGACATGAATCCAATACTTTCTCTCTATATACCATATATATCTATATTACATATATACATAGGTAAGAGAAAGTAAAAAGAGCGAATGCTGGTATTTTACTTTTTACTTCAAGTCAACTATTGGAAAGTGGGTTTATGGTATTTAATCTCTTTCCATTTATATAAATTAATTGGTAGCCAAAATAGTTTAAGTAAATTTTATCTCTCCAGACGAGAAGCAAACTTCTAACACTGTAATCATGAAGCAAAAGCTCTAAGGAGAGTAAGCAGGTTTAAATAATATGAAATCAGTCTATTTAAAAAAGGGAAAGTGTTTTGAAATTCATTAAAAGGGAGATCGATAAAGGGTGAAGGAATTTGAAATTACTATAGTTTTTAAAGTATCGATCGGTAGAGAGAACGAAATGGAAGAAAAACTTTTCAAATTTCAAATAGAGGGAGAGAACTACTGAGAATGAGTGGGATCACAATAGGCTATAGGAAGTTGTGATTTATACCATAATAAAAGAATAGTGGTACTTAAATGAAGGTGGAAAATGATTTATGATCTATAAAACCAAGTTCAAGAGTCATTTGAGATGGAGATTCGGGCTTAAGAAAAATTTATATATTTTTGAAAAAATATAAAATAATTTAAAAATTCTAGTAACTTATATATTCAATAAGGAAACCCAAGGCTATGATGTAACATCAACATATCAGCTGCGAAAATGAAATAACCTTAAATCGAGTTCGGAAGTCTTGCTCCTTCATTTTTTACTTTCTCTTACCTATGTATATATGTAATATATATAGAGAGAGAAAGTATTGGATTCATATCAAAAATTCGATGTCGAGATTTTGATGAATCTTCACGTTTTGAGGTCCCCTGAATCCAAAAAAGTGGTTTTTGCGAAATGGTCTGTCTGTGGGTGGGTGGGTGGGTGTGTCTG
Source organism: Euborellia annulipes (assembly GCA_023213315.1). Taxonomy (NCBI): domain Eukaryota; kingdom Metazoa; phylum Arthropoda; class Insecta; order Dermaptera; family Anisolabididae; genus Euborellia; species Euborellia annulipes. Next base: position 2,057 of record JAKCPI010030075.1, on the reverse strand, counting down.
TGTTCAATTTTAAGCATGAAGGAATTGAGCCACGAGGTTGAAATTTTATATTTAAGTTAAACACCCCCGGGACCGGGAAAATAAGCTTTTAATCAAAATCCGCCAAAGAGTACTAGTACTTTACTGATGTACTTTTTCAGTTTTTTTCGATTTTCTCAAAATTCGCTCTAATGATTTTGATTAAAATTCAAAAATCAATTATTTTTTAGATGCTCTTTCAAATGTATATTCTTGTTTTGCCCTCAAAATTGTTTGAAGCACACTTTACTCTTGTGCTTCATAGAGAAGATAGGAGAAATGGTTGCCATGGTAACAAAATATAAATATTTTCCCATGTTTATAAATTTGACATCTTAGGGTGCGTACACACCTGCGCTCTGCTCCGCTCGCGAGCACCATGTTCGTTAGATGTGTACGGGTTTTGAGATGCTCGCGAGCTGCTCGAGAGTCGCTCGCGAGCTGCTCGCCGCGATCCATCTCTTGTCGGCTTTTTCGACAAACCCTTTGATGGTTCGCGGCTCAGATTTGGACGGCGCGCTGCGGTGCCGCGAGCGGCTCGCGAGCAAAATATTAAATAGACCTACTTTTAGCCTTTATAAGTCTTCTCTAAATCATTATTTAAATTTTTTTTTTAATATTATCATCTTCTATGTCTCTCAGAGACCAGGGAGGTTAATTATATGTATATTATTTCCTTAAAATATAGGCCTATGATGATTTTATATAGTATTTTTTAAGTAAATTTTAATATCAGTTTTCAATAAATGAAGAATTAATCAAATATTTTCAAAGGATCGGGTTTAATAAAAAAAAAAATTATATAAAATATAAATTGATATTAAAATTTATTATTTTTATATTAAATAGACTTGACAAATAATCTCTGACATTCGAGTAAAATTCTTATATTGACCGCTTATTTGTTGCGACCTCAAGTCCATCACAATTTCACTACCATTCTGTTTTTTAAATAGATTAGTACACCACCAACGTCGTTGTCTCCTTTTCTTTTTTGACAAACTTGCCATTAGCAAAAAAGCACCACTCATAACCGAAACGGCAAGAGCGTTTTCTCTATCTCGCTTCAGAGACATTATTATCTACACCAAATAATAATTAGTTTAAATGTTTTTTTATTAGTAATTAGGCGCGCTCAACAACACAATCTATTTGCGATTAATAATTATAATTAATAATAAAAATTCCAAATTAATTAAAATGTTCGTGGCTTTTCTTTGGATCGCGGCAGGTTCGTCAAAATGAATAATTTCAATGAAAATGGAACGAGCAACGAACACGAGCCGCGAACTGCTCGCGAGCGGAGCAGAGCGCAGGTGTGTACGCACCCTTAAATTCTAATATATTGGCGGAAACTAAATACATGTCGACACAAAAAATCTGGTGTGACCAGCACAGTACACAACTTTCGATTACCGAAGGTAAGAGAAAGTTGTGTGCTGTGCGCCAGTCACACCAGATTTTTTTATTATTGAAACCGATAGGAAGATTTGGCAATTAAATTTATCTATGGTGTAATTAGAAGTAAACCGATCTATCTAACTGTCTGATCTTTGATATGCGAAAAGGAGAAAAGAGAGACAAAGAAGGAATAAAATAAATGTCTTAGCTCGGGTAAATCCTGATCGCCGCCTCCATTCTTCTGAACTAACAATATCTCATAAATTTTTTAGTAGCCCTAGACTAGATGTTTACTCAAATTTTATGAGAAAGATTCGAATTTTTATTTTAAGTGATTAAATAATAATAGAGATCTTGGTGATGATGTTTACTTATTTATTTCAAGCGAGATTTACTTCCACAGTAGAGTAGAACATAATTGGTCAAAGGGGTTGCCTATTTTCCACTAAATAAAAAAAAAAAATTGCAAGTAGTAACCATAGAATTGTTTTTCACTAGTAATTATGGCCTCAGAAAGCTGAGATTTTTAAAACTTTTATTTTAATAAAGCCATCATTGGAAATTTAAGGCTCGAGAGATTCGATTCGGTATTTTATTTCATTAAATATTTTACAATGGAAGAATTTACATCTGAGCTT
>JAKCPI010030074.1:0-11330 GCA_023213315.1 Euborellia annulipes | reverse complement strand
TCAATCACAAAATGAGAATATACATTTTATAGAGAATCTAAAAAAATAATTGATTTTTGAATTTTAAAAAAAATCGTTGGAGCAAAATTTTGAGAAAATCGAAAAAAATGAAAAAGTGCACCAGTAAAAGTACTAGTACTCTTTGGCCACATTTTGAATCTTCAAAAGCTACAAGTCACGCCCCATGGGGTGCCTTCAACTTAAATATAAAATTTCAACCTCTTAGCTCTTTTCGTTCTTGAGATATTTTGTTCACAGACACACAGACACACAGACAGACAGACACACAGACAGACCATGTCGCGAAAACCACTTTTTACTTCTCTCTTACTCTTATGTATATATGTAATATATATATAGAGAGAAAGTATTGGTGTCATGTCAAAAATTCGATGTCGAGATTTTGATGGATCTTCACGTTTTGAGGTCCCCTGAATCCAAAAAAGTGGTTTTTGCGACATGGTCTGTCTGTCTGTGTGTCTGTCTGTGTGTCTGTCTGTCTGTGTGTGTGTCTGTGAACAAAATATCTCAAGAACGAAAAGAGCTAGAAGGTTGAAATTTTATATTTAAGTTAGGCACCCCCATGGGACGTGACATGACGAAGCTTTTGAACAAAATCGACCAAAAAAGTACTAGTACTTTACTGATTCACTTTTTCAGTTTTTTTCGATTTTCTCAAAAATTTACTCCAACGATTTTTTTTAAAAATTCATATATCAACTATTTTTTAGTTGCTCTTTAAAATGTATATTCTCATTTTGTGATTGAAATCTTCTGAAGACCACTTTACTCTTGTTCTCCATAGAAAAGATAGGAGAAATGGTTGCCATGGTAACAAAATATAAACATTTTGCCATACTTATAAATTTTACATCTTGAAAATCGAATGTACCATACTGTCGGAAACTAAATACATGCCGACACAAAAAATCTGGTGTGACAAGGACAGTACACAACTTTCGATTACCGAAGGGAAGAGAAAGTTGTGTGCTGTGCGCCAGTCACACCAGATTTTTTGGATTCAGGGGACCTCAAAACGTGTATATCCATCAAAATCTCGACATCGAATTTTTTGACATGAATCCAATACTTTCTCTCTCTATATATATTAACATATATATAGAGGTAAGAGAAAGTAAAAAATATACTGTAGATTCGCAATTCTAATTTCATGGGAAATTCAATTGTACTTGCTACAAGAAAATTTGAATCATTTTAAATTATTTTAAAAATTATATTTTATCAATTTAAAAATTGAATAAATAAATCTCACAATTATTTTTTCAGAATTCGTCATATATATTAAATTTCAATTTCATAGCATTAGTCCAGGAACTGAAGCAAAAAATGTAACATTTTCAGGCATCACTCTATGCGAATTGTAAAAGTAAAGATGCTAATAAAAATATTTAAAAAAAAAAAAAATTAAATTTTAGGATTAGAGAGGGCTCGCTGGTGTAGTGAGCCAGGGTGTCAGCTTCTGCAAAGAAGATCCCTGTTTAAATCCTTGGCGTGCGGGATTTTCCATTAAATAAAAATACTTATTTAATATAAACAAATCCTCAAGCAAGCCCTGGATTGGAATATAGGATCCTACCACAATAGCCCTCAGGCAACTCTACGAGGAGAGGGAGTTGCTGTGACATCCCGACCTGTGGAAGGGACGTAAAGAAGGTTCCCTCTCAGTGATGCATTCTTCGGAAGGAGTAGGCTACACGCCGGTGCTGAGGGAGTCCCTCCTCAAACTAAGACATCCTCCATAGCATAGAAGAGGTTGGATATAAGGAGCCGGTTGGAACCAGAAATAAGGATTAGTTCAAGAGCTAGAGACGATAGCAGGAGGAGGAGCTAGAGATAGGAAATGATGTAACTTCACGGGGTGCCGGTAGATGGCTACGGCCAGAGGCCGGTTGGGTTTGAGGTGTGTGTCTTCGTACACGAAAGCACCTCGGGCAAATAAACGGGGATCCCGATAGGAATTTCAAATAAAAAAAAATAGCATTAGAAAAAATTTGATATCACTAACGAGGGTTGTGTTTCCTTAAACAATTGCACCTAATAAGGTAATATATAATGAGAAAATATTACGGCTATGTCATAAATTCGATGTCGAGGTTTTGATCATGTTTTGATGACCTGTGTGTCCACGCTGTGTGACGCTTTTAAGCAAATGAGAAATGAGATAGAAACGAGGTTGAAATTTTATATTGCCAAAAAGTACTTTATTGAAGAATTTTTTTTTTAAGATTTACTCAAAATTTTGCCCTACCGATAAAGATTTTTTAGATGTCCTTTAAAAAGTATCAGTAAAATTTTTCGTGAGAATCGTTTGAAATACACTTTACTGATGTAGTATTTCAGATTTTTCGAATTAATTTTTCGGCTCTTTCTTCCATAGTGCCAATGTTAAATCTCTATTGGGATTTGTATGTAAATTTTATTTCTTGTATTCTGGATGAAAATAAATATATCTGGTGTGACACAACACACAACTCTCTCTTACCTTCGGAACACGAAAGTTGTGTTCTGTGCTTTTCACACCAGATTTTTTTCTGTCGAGATATATTTAGTTTCCACCGATATATTAAAATTCAAGATATAAAATTCATAAATATGGGAAAATATTTGTATTTTGTTACCATAGCAACTATTACTCCTATCTTTCCTATGAAGCACTAGAGTAAAGTGTTTCAAAAAATTTTCAGTGAAAAATGAGAACATACATTTTAAAGAGTATCTAAAAAATAATTGATTTTTGAATTTTAATCAAAATCGTTAGAACGAAAATCGAAAAAAAAAAAAAAACTGAAAAAGTGCATCAGTAAAGTACTAGTAGGCCTACTCTTCGGTCGATTTTGTTCAAAAGAGGAGGTAACTTAAGGCGGAATAGGAGCGAAGTGGTCACGCATGTTTTTTCCGATAAGAGGGCGTTGTGTGTCATAAAAAGTATGCCCAAAAAATCAAGTAATTCAAAAATATGCCAAGAGATGTCAGAATGGTAGCTAATAATATTTAATGCATTTGGTTGATTTTCATTGATCTTTTAACAATAAATACTTTATAAATGCTATTATATATTATGTATCTTTTATAAAAGCATAAAAATATATAAATATAGGCCAGATATACACTATTAGGGATCACCTGTTAGCCCTGCCATCTATTGCAAGAATACTGAACTAATTTGACAGTTGGTTTTTAAATAAATCATCTAAGCTTATTTTAAAAATTTCTTAATTAATATGTGATTAATAATAACAATAAATTTCAAGCTCAAATTCAACAATAAATTCATTTTTAAATTTAAAAAAAATTAAAGATTATTGGGACAGATTGTTTTTTTGTATTTGCTTGATAACAAAAATGTTAATTTCCTTAATTTATTTATAAGTCATTAAAAAAATTATAGGTCGATGTCTCAATAATCTCTTATGAATTTAATTTATTAAAAAAAAAACCGCATTGAAAAATTCCTTATAATAGTCTAATTTTTTTTTTTTAAGTACGTTTTAGACGTCGCTCCTGAACCCCCTAAAATTTTTTGACATTAAACCAATGCTTTATCTCTATATATATTAACATATATAGAGGTTAGAGAAAGTAAAGTTTTTGCTACCTTCATACTAAAATGTATTTATTTGGAAATATTTTTAGTTATGACTGAAGATGATTGTGGAATGCGATCGAAATATAATAACCCAATAGAAAGGATTTTACGTTATATCTTTCTCAAAAAAATAATATACATTTCTAAACTTAGCGGAATACCCCCCTACCTCCCACATATCTTCTGCGGTTAGGCCATCTCACATATGTTTTATTTTTTCAATAGATGAGTCGTCATTTTGGGGTTGACCGAGACACACACACACACACTCCCATACTCCTACTTTATAATATATCTATTGAAAGGGCGAGAGGGTCCACATTCCCAAAACATAAATCATCCCACCAAGTGGCTGCAGGTTGCCGACCATATATGGTCGTCTGTCGCGCGCGGCGCGTTTATTTCACCATAAATCTCATTAAACCATGATTACCATACGTTCCCAGCTTTCATCTGATACCGCTTGTGTTGTTTTTCAAACTTTTCATCGAACATTTTCTTTCTCTCTTTCATTATCGCAATTTGTTATACTAATTCCGAATCTAAATCATTAGATATTTAATATTATACTCTAGAAATAAAAAAAAAATTAAGAATTATAACTTATATATTTAAATATTACTAATAAATTATTTTAATCACGATTTATTAGACTATATCACTTAAAATATTGCTAGTATATTATTTTTTTTTTAAACTCTGGTAAAAAATAATTTTAATATTTTACGTTGGAGATAATTATTTTATGAAGTCAATCGATTTTGTTATTTAATCCGACATGCTTTACAGAAATCGCGAGTTAAAGTCAAATAAAGATGCACCTCGAAATAAATAGAAATGTAGTTTCTGAACTGCTACCAGCAATATCTTCAATTTCTTTTTGACCTTTTTCTTATATTGGTTCTTTTCTTAAATATCTTCGGTTTTTGTCCCGATCTCTATTTGTACTTTTTCAATTTTTTAAAATGAAAATTAAAAAAAAAATTCCTTTCTATTAAAGTGAATTCGCGTTCAACTTTTTTTTAAGGTCTTTTTACATTCTCTTACCCAGTAGCGTAGCCAGGATTTCTGCTTGGGGGGGGGGCCAAAAGTTTTATGAACCCCCCTCCCCCCTCCACCAGAAACTTAAAGTGGAGAAATTTTTTTTAGATAATATATAAATTATAAACAAAAAACAAATAAAAAAAATTAAAAAAAAAAAAAAAAAAATTTAATACAAAATTCGTAAGATTTTTTCAATTATTTATAAGTTTTTTGTTAGATTTTAGAATTTATGAGAGTTAATAAAATATTTATTTAAAAAAAAACAAATATCATTAGGGAAAACAATAGGTATTTTTTTGTTTTGAGAAGGCTTAGGGGGGGCCCCCCTGGGCCCTCCCCCTGAATACGCCACTGCTCTTACCTACTGTATATATACTATATCGATATATATATATATATATATGTTAATATAATAGATCTATACATAACATTTTGTATTTATGTTAAAAATTCGATGTCCCGATTTTGATAGATATACACGTTTTGAGGTCCCCTGAGTTGGGTCCCGCAAAATGGTCTGTTTGTATGTGTGTCTGTGAACAGTATATCCAGAACATTCGATTACCGAAGGTAAGAGAAAGTTGTGTTGTGCGACCACTCACACCATATTTTTTGGCATCATTTAGATCTGTTCCTATTGATTATTAGCCAATATAATTTAGGAAAAATTTTGACCGAAAACCTTTGATTTCCAGAACAAGGTCGGAGACCTTTTTTTTTTGAAAATCAAATTAATCAAATTTCACCTTTGAATTTCTTATTTTGGATTTCTTGTTACAATATAATACCGTTTCCAAGTATTTTTCACACTGTTTAACACAAGGAAATTTATTTAAGGTCTTTTTCGACAGCCTCGTCTCTATTTTAATTTACTGGTACCCAATTAAATTGAAATATATTTTTGTTGCATGAGACGAGATGCGAACCCGCGACCCTTGGTACAGAAGGCCATCACGCCAAGCCCTACACCATCTTTACTTCTTTTTTTATAAAAAAACACTTTTTTTCCATTCACACACACATACACACAGTCTGTTCGGCAACTTAGGTCATATAAGACTTTATTTTAAACGATAACCGTTATTATGAAAATATATATATTGGGATCCAGGCATTTGGTATCCAAATGGCTTAAATAAAATCATCGGACTGCCTAGGATTCGAACCCTCGACCCTTGGTATACAAGGCAGGCGCGCTACCAACTACGCCCAGCCCGAGGGCCATCTTAACTTGGTTAAAACTAAATCTTCCAAGGCTGACTGCGTTTTTATTATTGTTTATTTTGTTATCTAGCCGAGCTCTAGAAAGGCTCCAAGGTGAGATCTCTAAAGGATCCCTTGAGTCAATAAGGTTAATAGACTCAACTCTCTTTGTTCGGATTAGGGTCATTAATAAATCATTTTTACTCTTAATATCTCTCCACGGTCATTTATATATAAATTAAAAAATTAATTTAAAAGTTCGTTGCTGATGATCTTGATACCAATTTCTTATGAGGAAGGAGAGAGGGAAAATTGATTAATTGAACAATACATCGTTTACAAATGATATAGAAAAATTTTCTAAAGTTTGAAAAATTACCTTTTAACATCTACAGTAAATTATCCACCCTTTATAGTTTTTATAATTACAGAGCTATAGAAAATATATTTTGTTATTCACATTCAAACTAAACGGGTCTTGTTCAATAATTTAAGCAATCCCTGAGCCGTAGGACAGTGGTAGAGTCAGAGTCCGCTTCTCATGCCAAGGGATGAAAATTTTTCTAAATTACATTGGATACCAATTATTTTAGAAAAATGGAGCCGGGTCCTAATTACCCCAGATGTCGAAAATTTAAATTAATAAATTAAACAAAAGTTAGAATTTCTGAAGTGATCCAAAATCTACTAAATAAAGTTAATAAAAAATTCTAAGTTTAAAAAATAATTATTTATCGACAGATCCGTGGGGTGACTCCCGGCGGTGTCTACCTTTTTCCCTTATTTAAAATAATAAATACTTGGTTGTATGTTTTTCATAATTACTTCATCGACCATCACATCTATACATATAATTCGCTAACCGTCTGCTGTTTTTGTTGTCCGTCTGTCTGTCACGCTCTATTTAGGCAACTTCCCGTTGGAATTTTGAAATGAAATTTTATATGCTTAAAGTGTGGCTCGTGATATATATAATTCTTTATTTATTATTCAGTTCCGGGAGCCGGAGCTCGGTCACTAAAAAGATACACCACTAAAAGTACTAGTACTCGAAATTACCCATAAACGAGACCAAACGTAATTTATTTTGTATATAATAAATGCAAATAATAAAGAAAAGAAATTATTAAAACGAGAAAATTGGAAAAAAGTACATCAGTAAAGTACTAGTACTCGAGATTTTCCAAAGACAAGATCAAACGTAGTTTTTTTTTTTTTGTAAACTAGAAATAGGAAATATTTAAATTTATTTGAGAGAAATTGTTAAAGCAAATTAGAAAAAAAGTACATCAGTAAAGTACTAGTACCCGATTTTTTCCAAACACGACTTCTTAAACACAACCCAACCACAATTTTACATTGTTACCGCAAATAGTAAATTTGAAAAAAATCGTTAGAGCCGTTTTCGAGAACTGATATGCTTACCAACAAACAAATAAACGTACATTGCTCGTTTAATAGTATAAGATTAGATAATTTTTTTTTTTTTTACATAAAACAATTCTTGTTTGATAATATTATACATTTCAAAAAATTTTCCGCCAAGACTATCACTAAAAATTGTTTCCTTTATTGTTAATGTTACTTTTCATACACCTTTCTCGAACAGTTTCAAGAATTTCGATTTACAAATTCTAACAAAGTTTCTGTGCATTTAACAAAATCCATTTATAGATAGTTTGAATATTTATTTTTTAGGTAGCTATTAAATATGAAAAAATAAAAATATGTCAAATAGAATTGGTTTCATTTTTGTTGTTTTGAAACGTCCCCGGATGTTAGTTGTCTCTTGAAACCAACAAACAAAAAGTCCACTGTTTGTCAGCCTGTCAGTCCCATTTCAATAAGAGAGCTATTTATCATCAATACTTGTTTATTCCAACTCCTTTTAAGAATAAAAAGAAAGATAGAAACAGTGGATACATTACACTAAGCACTACTCATTATTGAAAATAAAGCTGTCATTTACATATTTTTGTTTTTTCAATAATAACAGATATACATATTGAAGAGTTATTTGGAATGCAAATTTAAAGTTAAAATATTGAATTTTTCTCATATCCATTATACTCGTATATAGGTCTATATCTCAATCGATTTTATTTTCTTGTTTAATCATACAATATTCTTCAAATGCTAATATTAAGGTTAATCTGCAAACAGTTTCTTAAAGTCAGTACGTGTTCAGCATCCAATATGACCTGACAAACGCGTTGAAAAATATATATATTCAATTTATTTTTCTTTTTATAAAAAAAAAATACGGAAGTGGATAGATACTATATTTATATGAAGAATAAAACATTCAAAAGTTGAAGAAAGAAAAATTATAGCAAAAAAAGAAGAAACTTCGGCTTTTGCATTTTAATTCTATTTATATGCTTTTTTTTTTTTTTAAACCGAACATCAATCTTAATAAAATTTCAAAAGAAAAGTAAAAGAGATGAGAGAGAAGGAGAGGCTGTGTGTCGGAGCGTGTAAGCGAACAAAGTGTTTACAGAATGGCCCCCGCTTAAGAAATATGGCCCAGAAGTCAACGGGGGGCTTCCCTTCCCGAGGAATTATCCCAGGCTCCCAGGTCGTGGTCGTGGGGATTGCAAGTATATTAAAGCTGTGAAAAGAGTTGGATAGCTTGCTTGCTTTGACGATCGGGCTCTGATGGAGTTTTGACGGCTCATATTCACGCTCACATTCTAAATGAGTTGGTATTAGTCATCCAGGATGCATATTAATAATATCAAGACAAGGAAAAAATAACTTTTAAAACGTCCTATCTTTTTAAAAAATTTAATTAAATATTGAAGCGAGAGAAAGAAGAAATTTTATAGAATTATTTATTTCATTCCGAAATTATTTTGCATATTTTATTAAAGAGAGTAACCCCTACACCAAGTCCGAGGGCTGTGTTTAGACCTACTTATACAAATGAATATTTTTACTTTCTCTTACCTATATACAGTATGTAATATTGTATATAAAGAGAAAGTATTATGATCATGTCAAAAATTCGATTTAGATGGAAATACATTTTTCGAAGTCCCTGATTCGAAAAAAGTGAGTCCCACAAATTGCTCTGTGTGTCTGTTTGTATCAGGGTCGTATATAGAAATTTTTTCGAGGGGGGGCGAACTCAAAAATTTTTTTTTAAGAAACTAAATTTTTTTATACAAGAAATTTTTGCGAAACATTTTTTTCTTTTGCGGAACCAAAGTTTTCCATCCTGCGGAAAAATTTGTTGTTCTGATGTCTGTATATCCCTATATATGTATATGTGTTTGGGAAATTTCGGGGGGGGCGGGCCCCTCGCCCCCCCTTATATACGCCCCTGGTTTGTATGTAACCATTTTAAGGAAATGAATGATCTACGAGGTTGAAATTTTATATTTAATACCCAAAGAAAAGTAAAAGACCGGACAGTTAAAGTAAGCTTTTAATCAAAATCGGCCAAAAAGTACTAATACTTTACTGATGTAGTTTTTCAGTTTTTTTTCGATTTTCTCAAAAATCGCTCCAACGATATTTTTGTAAATTCATAAATCAATTATTTTTTAGATGCTCTTTAAAATGTATATTCTCATTTTGCCATTGAAATCTTCTGAAGACCACTTTACTCTTGCACTTCATAGATAAGATAGGAGAAATGGTTGCCATGGTAACAAAATATAAATACTTATAAATTTTACATCTTGAATTCTAATATATCGGCGGAAACTAAATATATGTCAACACGAAAAATCTGGTGTGACAAGCACAGACAACTTTCTCTTACCGATAGGTAAGCAGAAAGTTGTGTGCTGTGCTCCAGTCATACCAGATTTTTTTAAAATTGAATTCAAGAATAAAAATTAAATATTGTCTCATTCAAGGCACACATGGAGAGTAAAATGTGAATCTTTGCATTATCAAATCCAAACGTGGTGAACTAGTCCATGTTTTCGAACCAACCAACAGCGCCTCAAACTTAGGCAACCCACCACACCATCCAGCATAACTCACGCTTCTAACAATGTCCCTTTCTTATCTTTTTTCACTGAACTCACATTATTCAGCCCTCCATAGCTCTAGAAATCAGAGCAGCTTTACTAGAGATGTCCGACTTTATATTCTCTATTTATCCTGTGAATCTAACTAGTTTTAATTAAAATAAATATATTCATGTTTTTCAATTCATTGCACTGATCCCCACCTTCTTTTTTTCCCTGCTCTGTCAACTAGAAAAAATCACCAAAAATGAACTTTTTAACAAGATCGAGCTTCTCGAGAATTGTTGGTGAATAATTTTCAACTTTGTCAAGCAGATATTTCCACTTAATTAGTTCGTTGCCCGAGATTCCCACGCGCCTGCGATTCAAATATTTATGTTATCTGCCTTCTGGGGTATCAGGTGAAGCGGAAGTGAGAGAAAGTGCATATTGGGGTACAATGGTCACGTGCCGGCACGTGTACTGTACATCCTACAACGGAGCTTTTGTTCCCTGATCGTGTGACATTGCTAAAAGACCGGATTAGTGGATCACAAAAGAACCGCTTGAACACAATCAGAAATTATTTTAAACCTCCCTTTTTGCTTTTCAAATATAATTGACTTACAGCTAAAATAATTTATTTTATCATGAATAAAAAAAAATCAAAAAAATTTCAGTAAGAGTTTTAAACTTAATTAAAAGATTCTTTTATATAAGTATAAAATTTGATTAAATTTTTTTGTAACAACAAAAAAAACAAGCATGCTGATGGTTTTTGATCACAAAACCTTTCTAGAATCTGCCAGTGATTTAATATTTTGAATTTGTGAATCGGAATATTTTTTTCTTTCTCTTACCTATATATGTAATATATAGTGAGAAAGTATTCCGATCATGTTAAAAATTCGATGTCGAGATTTTGATGGATATACATGTTTTTGAGGTTTTTTCCAGGGTCCAAAAATGATTTGTGTGTCTGTCTGTCTGTGTGCAACGATTTTAAGCATGAAGGAAATGAGCTACGAGGTTGAAATTTTATATTTAAGTTAGGTTCCTTCCCGGGTAGTTAAAATAAGCATTTAAACAAAATCGGCCAAATAGTACTAGTACTTTACTAAAGTACTTTTTCAATTTTTTCGATTAGATTAAATTTTATAAATCAACTATTTTTTAAGATGCTCTTTAAAAAAAATATCAGTAAAATTTTTTATGAAAATTGTTTTTCCGGCTTTTCCTTCCATAGCCCTATGGGGAGTTGCATGTAAATTCCATTTCAAAACTTTTTACACATTTAAAATTTTTTTTTTTCCAATTCTATGAAATTTTGTATTTATTTAAGATTTTCATTGACTTTTTTACTTTTTATTTATGAAATGCAAGTGCTCAAGTTAACTAAGGGGCTATGGGAAACTAAATATATCTTGACACAAAAAATCTGGCGTGACAAGCACGGTGCACAAATTTCTCTTACTGAAGGGTAAGAGAAAGTTGTGTGCTGTGTGCCAGTCACA
>JAKCPI010030073.1:0-22061 GCA_023213315.1 Euborellia annulipes | reverse complement strand
GCAACCAAAATGCTTTGTTAGTCTGAAGAATTTTCTTAGCCCCTTCAGTTGCATTAAAAAAAAAGATGAATTATTTATTTTAAAAATATTCGTTTGGTTGACTAAACTCAAGGGTCCATATTCTATCAAATTTCAAGGAGTCTATAAAATGACGGAGAGTTTTTGCTTGAGCAAATATGCTTGTGCATGATTAAAATTCAATCGAGCATCAAGCGGATTGAACAATTATGATTGCGCTACAGTTTGCTTGTACAAAAAGATTGCACGTGCATACTTGTGAAGATTGCAGTTACGTGTGTAGCCGCCTTAAGTTTAATTTTTGCAGAAATATTATTTGTGATGTTTTTTTTTTCTTGTTGATGTTAGTAAAAATGAACTAAAAAAGTCTCTTAGTCGCTAAGTTAAATCTCCCAGTATAATAGTTCAATTTAGGCTAAATATATAGCTTTAATTATCTAGCCTTGAGCTATGCTAAATACTAGTAGACAAAATTTAAATTTAAAGGGTATGAGGGAGGAGGATTCTCGATAGTTACTGATCAATTTTTAAACCCAAAGAAGAATTAACAATTAAGTAATAACTACTCTGTTATTTTCTTAAGGAAGAAAAAAATATTTTTTTTTTTAATATTCCAACATAATTTGTAGGTCGAGAGGGAGAGTGATTTTTAATTAGAATCCATCTAACGGCTGCTGATCCTCTCGTTAATTCCTGACTACTTTTGTTCCCCTTCTCCTCAATAGTCAGTGGCTCTCGTTCAAACTTCAGATTCGTAATTATAGATTATCCCTGACATATTTATATAGGTTTTTCTAATTAACGCTCGCTCCAGATAAACAAATTGTCAAAATCAAGATGCATGTGCGAGAAACGCGCAAAAGGCGAAGTGAACTTGAGAAGAAGACACCTTTTCAGTTGCAAAAAGGGAAGGAGAGGGCCGTCCCCTTATTGACTTTTTTCAATTGCAGCTTTAAGAAGAGGATCCGATCGTACATAGTATGTATCGGAATAAGTTTTACCGATATCCATAAAATGCCAAGATTTGGCTTGGGCTCGCCTCGCCCCCATCCACCTGGCCCACTTTTGCTCAGTTCAATGGAAATATTAATTCCCGGGCGCAGCGAACTTAAATACTAATAAATCTAGCGATTGCTGTTGGCAAAATCCCACGCCAGCCATCGAATCTGGGGCGGAATTAAAAATAAAAACATAATAAAATCAAAGAGGGGGGCCCCTTCTCTCTTTCTCTCTAATGATACCTTCGGTGACATGAATAAATAGTTTATCGGATTGGCTGGTGTGCCGAGGATCGCCATCGTCTCTGGCGGAACTCAATTGCGCCTCAAAATTCGTCCGCCCTCTTACCATAATTCTTCCGACCTATCAAAAATAGCTGACGCCCACAAAGTAAAAAAATAATAAAAAAAAGAAATATATCTCCGGCCTGAAACAATAGTTGAACGTGTATATTGCTTTCTAGAGAAATTAACCAATCACAATTGAGCATTTAATTTGAAAGGCCGTGACGTGGTCCATTGGCGTAAATCATACATGGATGCTGAGGGACGGGGGCCGATCAATCATCATTTGGAGGCTGGGATTCCCCGATTCGCATCTCTCCTTTTACCTTCTCCATCCTCATCCTTCTCAAAGTCAAATATTTCTCCCTCTCTCTTTTTTTCTTTTTGTAGCACTATTCAAATTAAATCATCTGTACTTTTTATGTTACATTAAGAACGAATTTAAATACTGTATCTTGGAAAAAAAATTTTTATTTTCAAATTTCACACGTTTTTGACTTTGAAACAAATTTCATTTAATCTCAAACTCGATTTAATTTAAATATTTCCGCTAAATTAGATGTTTTTTTTTTTTTTTTTTTTTTATATACGTAAATGAATAAATGACATTTGGGATGTTTCAAAAAATAAAAAATTATTGAAGAATAATTTCTGAGCGGACGTTCATTTGAATTAATAACTTTCCAAAATTTATTTATTTTTTGTATGAATTCCAAAAAGAAATAGATAGTTTAGAAAATTAAAAATTTGGGGTGACTGGTCGCATAGCACACAACTTTCTCTTACCTTCGGTAATCGAGAGTTGTGTACTGCGCTTGTCACACCAAATTTTTTTTGACTACATACCATGGGGAACATAAACATTTGCACCCTAACAGGTTTGCAAGACGCCTACTAGTTAGGCAGCCCAATCGACTCACCACTACATATGCAGTGTCTGTGTGAATTTACCTGAGCTAGGGTTCTGAGGGTATTTTATGAAGAAGCCATAAACCATCCCTTTGGAAAATAGATACATTTTAAATAAAAATTTGCGAATTCCTCTCTCTATCTTATAGGCTCAAAGAGGCAAATAGCCTCAGAGCTAAATAAAAACTATTCTATTCTATTCTATTCTATCTCGCAATGCAAGTAGCCAGATCGGTGAAATTTAGTAAATAATTCTTACCCTAAAATTGTATATCTGTTTCAAATTTTGGAGTAATTACAATACTTCAACCGGAAGTAGTTAGTACTTTACCTAAGATTATAAAAATTACCTTTTAAAAATATTTTAATCTGGTTATTAATTTTGAAAGTGGCCTAATTCCATTCTTGGTAAGAAGGGTGTGAAAGTTTTATAAACATATACCATACATTTAAATAGCCGGGCAACAAATTAATAGGCCAGAATCGATAGCAAAGAATTGAAATATATTTTCGCCACTTTGCTACTCAAAGAGAAGTGCATTTCTTTCTCACTTTCTTTACTAAAAATATTACATTTTTAAAATACTTCTATAATCTTAGGTAAAGTAGGCCTACTTCCGGTTGAAGTATTTACTACAAAATTTGAAACAGATCTCCAATTTTAGGGCAAGAATTATTTATTAAATTACATCGATCTGGCTTCTTGCATTGCGAGATAGAAAGAAGAATTCGCAAATTTTTACTTTCTCTTATTTTATTTAAATTTTATCTATTGTCTGAACATGCCACATTCTATGTTGTAAGACCTCTCGTTACAAAAATCCGAAATAACAGTTTTTTTTTTTTAAGAATATAAATAAGAATATTTTAACGCCCCGAGATATTATTACCTGGTATAAAGGTCTATAGATATCGGAAAAATTTTACTAAAAATTGGGACACAAGTTTCGTTCAAATTGTGAAATAAGTTAATTTTTTCCAAATAAGAAGATAAGATTAATTAAAATGTTGAAATTCTATTAATTTGAGATCAAATTCATTTGATATGAAAAGGCTACGCTATATCGCTATATAGATTGTTCAAAAGGGTTGGTTTATGGTCTATCATAAAAGACCCTTAGAACCCTAGCTCAGGTAAATTCACACAGACACTGCATATGTAGTGGTGAGTCGATTGGGCTGCCTAACTAGTAGGCGTCTTGCAAACCTGTTAGGGTGCAAATGTTTATGTTCCCCATGGTATATTTAGTTTCCGACAGTACGGTATATGTGAATTCAAGATGTAAAATTTTTAAACGGGAGGAAATATTTATAATTTGTTACCATGGCAACCATTTCTCCTTTTTCCTATGAAATACAAGAGTAAAGTGTGCTTCAAAAGATTTCAAGGGCAAAATGAGAATTTTATATATATATGTAAGAGAAAGTAAAAAAAAAAAAAAAAACGAGTGAATTTTTATTTCAGTTCTTAGATTTCCAATAACATCAAGGTTGGTAAAAGTGTAAGGGGCGAGTCCCAAATTCCTCTTGCCCTCACTAAGAAACAGCTATCTTTATAAAAAGGCCACATAGAGGTCTATATAATAATTAATTACTCCCTCTACCCCCCTTTAGTTTTCAGCATCTCAGGCCATTTAGATGCCATCGCTATTTATTTCAAATGATTGGCATTCATTTCAATTGAAATAAATTCTTCTCGCTTGGGACAGGAAGCGAGTCCGGAACCCCAGATCACCTTTATGAAATATTGTTTTGTATAAAATATATTTGCAGAGATAAAAAAAAAAAAAAAACACGATGAAGGATCTTAACTAATTGTAAAATTTAAAAAAATATATATAATCATTAATCACTCATATATGTATTAGGCAAAGAAGGCAAGGCGAGTTGTAAATTTCGATGCGTATGTAAGAAGGTGAAAGTTGAAATAGTCATATCCATTTTTCTTTTCAACTCTTAAAAAGGATTTATAATTTATTATATTTTATCAGCCAGATGATTAACTTGAATAATTCAATCAAATTTAATTCATCACCCCTTTTTAGGGTATAAACAAATTTCTTTACATCGTTCGATTATTTCAAAAGACTTTATTTATTAATTTTAATTTTGTAATCTTTTGTGGTTTGTTTATTTAACCAAAGAAAGGAATGAAAAATAAATGACCTCACTGGTGAGTTACTCAATGAAAATCAGGTCTATCTAACAGTTTAGCAAATTTTGTAGATATTTTATTGTAGTAAGCTAGCGCACCCAGGGCCGGAGATAAAAGGGGGTAGGGAAGATAAATCACCGGAGCCCGGGCCCTCTGAGGGAATCCTGGCCCTTTAAATTTCAACCATAAATACTAAATAAAGAAAAAAAAATTATTTTTAAAAGATGTTCCGATTCAAAATGTTACAATAAAAAAAGAAAATACAATAAACATAAATCATTAAAAAAAGAGGCCTACACGAATGGCGTATCCAGGTGAGGGAGAAGGGGGAGGTTTGTCTTTAATTTTATATAACTAGGCTAAATGAAGGAACTTGAAAACAACTTATTAAAATTTAGACTTCTATATAAAAATATTAATTTAATTTTTTTTTTTTTCAAAACAAGCTTAAAAATAAAAACAAGTACTGTACACTAATAGAGTACTTATAAAAACAAACTTATGTTAGCTGAATGGCTATGAATATCCACATATTACACCTGTGTTGATGGCAAAGAAATTTTTATTGCTCCTAAAGAGGCTTTACAGTCTTTGTTTATTAGTCATAATTCAACAATTCATAAACGCTTACGTTTTAATACCTTCACAACAACGAAATGGATATTGACTCTTTTTTTATTGATTTTGTTTTACATTTCATATTAATGCTTTAAGAAAGTATTTTTTTTTAAAGAAAATTTTTTTATAATTCAACCTTCCCGGTGAATTAATATGGGGCACAAAATCCAAAATTTTACAGAACCTCTAAACCCCGCAATACCTTCACCTATGGATAAAATTAAAATCTTCTTTTTTAAACACTCACACACAGACATATAGTCTTTTCGGCAACTTGGGCCATATAAGACTTTACAATACACGTATTTTATTAATATATATATTGGGAATTCAGGCATATTTATTTAAGCCATTTGATATCCAAATGACTTAAATAAAATCATCGGACTGCCTGGGGTCCGAACCCGCTACCCTTGGTATAGAAGACCAGCACGCTAGCAACTACACCAAAGCCCGAGGACTAAAATCTTATTTATTAATAATAAACAATAATAATAATATAGTTACTGTAGGTCTAAAACGATAGTTTCAAAATTAAAATAAATCTCAATTCTCTTTTTAGAATAATTTACATATTGTATATTCTGAACAATTAAATTTAGGGGTGGAGGGTTAGAATTTGAATTTTGAAAAACACTGAAGACTTTTTTTTTTAGATATTCATCTAAGCAAACTTATAGTGCAAAAAGTAAATTGATAGCTAAACTTGTCTAAAAGTTATTATAAAAATTGAAAAATCCAAATAAAAAATAGCATTTTTTTGGCAGGTTTTGGGTCCTTAGGGGGTCGAATTTCAAAATACACCTAATATAGATTTCGAGATATTTACGGTATTTAAGAAATATTAAAGTCAAAATTTTACTCAAAAATAATGATTTGGGGCCCTTAAAATCGGAATTTCGAAAAATTGCTTTTTAATCCACGCCTGCAAAATAAATGTAATTCCAAGGCCAAATTTCAGCTTTGGGAGCGTATAAATATTACGTAACGCAATTTGGGGGGAGGGGGGTCTCGTAAAACGTTACCATGCAATAACGCATGTAACGCAATTTGGGGGGAGGGGGTTGAACAACACGTTACGTTACTGGTATTTTAGCGATTTTCCGGTACTTTGCGCAACAAAATTGTGACTTTTAGATAAAAATGGCCACTTGAGCGTTACGTAACATCTAGGGGGGGGGGGGTCCAGAAAAAATGTTACGGCGCGTTACATGGGAGGGGAGGAGGGTCAAAAATCTTCAAAAATTGCATTACGTAATGCTTGTAAGCTCCCTTTCTAAATTTTGTAGTTTAGACCCTACCTTGATTATCAATCAATCAGTCATCCAGACACATCTTTCTTTATATAGAGAAGAAGATTAAAAAAATTGAATTTTAAAAAAAATTGATTTTTCTTTTTTTTTCCTGAAAAAATTAAATTTCTATTGAAAGAAGACTAAAAATCAAAAGAGGTTAATTTCAAAATACAAACCAATGTTGGAAAAATGATTGAAATAATAATTGGATACTGAGGATAAAAATGTCTTTATAAACCATAGTAGTATAAAAGTATATATCACAAAATTCTATTATACTTTTAAATACTAAATCTAGAGAGGGGGATTATATACTGTGTATATATATATTTGGGATTATATATTTGTATTTATTTGGCTAGCTTCCATCAGATCCAATAATATACATTTAAATAAACGTATATTTTAGGTAAAAGAAAAGCGAGCCAGCCAGCGTTTATATTTTATAAGGTAATATTTATTTGGAAACAATAAGTTGACTTAAAATATGTAAGTTTCAAATCGGAGAGAGCATTTAAGGGAATGTTTACTGTATTGCAGGCTCATAAACAGTAAAGAGCGAAGTAGTGGGGAGGAAGAAGGTGGAGGGAAAGAGAGAGGGCAGTCAGCGTGCTTGCTTGCTTTAATTGGAAATCAATTCGATACAAATGATAAATACATATATATAGTTTAGCAAGTTTTCTGAAAAAAACATGTTGTAGGAAGGGGGGAGGGTCCGCCTTTGTCTTTCTCTCTCTTCCCGTCCCCCTCTTTTACCGGGATGAGCCCTAATGAATTCGCGCTTATCGGATTGGCGATTTATGCTGGCCGCCACTGAGGGCGACTCTTAATGGTTTGTCGGTTGGTACCAGGCTGGTGGCACCCACCGCATTGTGCCAGATATGGGTGCCTGAGTGTCTTGGTGCCACGGTGCCACCCCCGCCGCTAACGAGCAACGACGACGACCTGCTCGATTTATGTCGTTTGCCAGTCCTGGTTCCGATTCGATCAAGAGCTCGGATCTTGCTCTCTCTCACTCTCAAACGAACAAATACAAGCAAACAAGAAGGAAAATGATTATTAATTAGATTAAAATCAACTATCTCGCTGGAACTATTTGCTATAAATTATTCAGCAAAAAAAGAACTTGATTTTCCTACTTATTTTGATAGTTTCTTAAAGATAAAACAAAAACCAATAATCATCAATATCACAATTGAAGTGATTACAATACCATCCTACATCGACACGATATAGTAATTGAGAAGTTGAAAAAATATTTTTCGTCTTTTCTTATAGTCGAGTTCAGAAAGTAAATCATAAAAGAAAATATTATGAATTATTTTTCATTTAAGAAAAATCCGAAGTTAATATCTTCAAAATTGATCGAGCCGGGGGCCTGACACAGAGCAACAGTCACAACAATCGTTGCTGTTAAGCAATGCCAAGCGCGGCGAAACCTCGGCTTTTGACCACGAAGGATCAGCATGTTGAACGTCCCCGGTAGCTATCAATAGGCCTACTAAGTATTTCAATATATTGATATACATACATAGGCGTAGCCAGGGGGGTTTGGGGGTTCACCCCCCCTCCCAAGCCACTAGATATTTAAGCTATATAATACAAATTATATTTCATATAGGGTAAGAGAAAGTAAAATATAATAATTCACTCTAGCTAAAAAAAAATGATTTATAAATACCATAAAATAATCTTAAATTTTTCAAATGTTTGAAAACATTTACTTGAAACCCCCCCCATCAAAAATTTATGGCTACGCCCATGTATACATACAACTATTAATATAATCCATAAATGCTCTCAGCAACCGACAGGGCAAAAATTAAAAAAAAAGAAAGAAATTGATCGAGTTATCCATTTCTAAATTTGAGGACTGCCCCCTCCTTAAAAGATGCAGAGACACTTCCATATAGACGACATTGAGAGATCAAGAAACTCAACATATTGTAAAAATTACAAAACATACAGGGAGAAGGCAACAAAGAACTTTTTTTCCAAAAGTTTTTTTCTTTTAATCACTTTTTGTCTCTTCTTTTCATTTAGCAAATGTATTCTAATCAATGTCAATTATATCTGTCATGTCTATTTATGTATTAGTATTATATTTTAATAATTTTAAATTTTTTTTTTTTTTTTTTTTATTAAGAAAAGAATGTTAAAATTAATAATAATATGCTTGTATAAAATTAAATTAAATAGATAATCTATAAAGTTTAAAGTTAAGCATATCTTGTGTATAATTGTTATTTCTGTTAGTGTTAGCGAAATAAATTAAAGTAAAAATTTAATTTGGGCGGGCGTAAAACGGTAGAGAGGGGGAGAAGAGAGTGGCCGTTAGCACACGCACACGGGGTGGTACTAGTGTGGTAGTCCGGCTCCAGGCTGCTCCAGCATCCCGACCTCCAGCCTCCAAGTGACTAAGCAGACCGCGAGCCGCGTTACTCAGGATAACTGTCCGTTGCGGAACAACACGGGTGGAGGGGGGACCCACCCGCCACTATATTATACGTACGGGGCCACCCCCACTACACACCCCAGAAAGAATGAATTATATCAGACAATAATTAAACAGAGCGTATATATGAAAAGACATTCAGAGCCGTGGTGGTGGCCAAGGGTAACAATTCAACGTGGTAATGCTCTCTCTTGCCCAACCCCACGCCAACGCTAAATACTGCACGACAAATCTAAATAAAGGGCATAACACTTAGCCCCTCTCTCTCTCTCTCTCTGGCCATGGAGGGTGTCCAATTATAACGCTGATACGACAAACGCCGCTCCGCATATTTCAAGATGAAACCGTGAAATAGGGGAAATACAATTTACCTTATTATTCTCAGTCAACAAATCGTAATAAGATCTTCGAAGTAATGCGCGTAAATAATTGTGCATATAATTAAGAAAAATAAGGAGACTAATAAAATATTAAATGTATTGCCTATTTTATTTAATATATTATTTCTCTCTCTTTTTTAAAATTTAACCGGGTAATCTATTAAAAATATATGTGAAATAAGAAAAACTATTCAAAAAATTAACTTCCTCTTTTTTATTTTATTAAATGTTTATTTTTAAATGGACCCTGTTATGCAATGGTGTGTCAAAGACCAAACATCGAGTTTTGAGAAAATCAACAATAAAGTTTTTTGTTTACATAGGACATATTTCATAAAAAAATACTATTAATTAAAGCATTTGAAACAATATTCCGTCCTTAACTCAATTTTGAATTTTTTGGTCTTTGACACACCATTGCATAACAGGGTCCAAATATCGAGTTGCTAAGAATTAAAATATAAAGTCACTTCTAATAATGACAGTAATGTCGAAATGCGATTAAAGTGTTAAATTAATTTTAATAAATTTTGAAACTTATAAACTAGTGCTTTAATTTACGTATATTTCAGTTATACATAATGTTTCAACTAGTGCCTATAGGCCATATCTGGTGGAAACTGAAATTATTATTGTTATAATATTTGAAAAAACTTATCAGGCCTGAAATTATAAGGTCTGTATAAGTATTTGGGCCAGAGCAGTCCAAATAATTTGAAATATAAATATATTTTTTGGATCCAGGGGACCTCTAATTATGTATAATCATCAAAATCTCGACATGTAAGAGAAAGTAATAATTTATTGAAAAATATTCCGGAATGCCTAACTCACTCCATCCTCAGTTCATCAAATTATACCGGTACGATTGTAGAGTGTTTTACAAAATAGAGTATTAGAACGAACACGCGCCCAGCGTGTTATTCCCTCCATATATAGAACGTTTCTCAATGTATTTTATAATTTTGTAAAACACTCCACAATCATATAATTTGATGCACTGAGGATTGGGTTAGTCATGTTTGGTTTTTTCTCCATAACCTTAATTTAATCCGAGCATACTTAATTTCTTCACAACAATATATTTTAAAAAACTTCATAGCTTGCGAACCCCTGATCCCTAGTACAAGAAAGGGCCCTCTAACCAGGTCCAGGAGCTTACAAAAATAACTATAATGAGTCAGGGGCGGTGGGGGGCGATCGCCCCCCCCCGAGAAGAAATTCACAATGTTATAAAAACTAGTAATCTAAAGAAATTATGATTTCCGGGCTTCAATTTCAATTGAATTTGTTACCAATCAATTTAAATAAATAGGAAAGGGTCTAAATGGCCATAGATGCCCACAAAGTCCTTAAATAAAAAAAAAAAAAAAAACCGCCCCCCGACAAAATTGCATTAATCCGCCACTGTAATGAGTGTATTTAAAATAATAATAGTAGGAATATTCCGAAAAATTTTAATTTCCAACGCAAATATTTTTAAATTCAAAATGACACTATAAATAATTTGTTTAAAATATATTTGAATTTTTATTTGATTTTAAAAACGAAGAAAAAGGAAAAGAGCACTTGCTCGAAGCCTTCAAATGTAAGCTACAAAAATATTCGCCTTCTGGGGGGGGGGGGTTTTTTTTTTTTTTTTTTTTTTTTTTTTTTTTTATTTGCTTTCCTTTTTTTTTTTTTGGTTGAATTAAATAAATAAAAGAGGGAAACGGAATTATTAAGATTGGGTTGTTGATTTTTTGGAATTTTTGTTGGGGGGGGGGGGGGGGGGGGGGGGGCCCCCCCCACCCCCCCCTGCCTTCTGTTGAGTACAATATATACAAAAAATGATGAAATAAATGTTAAAATGTACAATAGAAGCCAACACTCTATAGATCTGAACTATATAAAAAGTCGGGCAAGTTCACTTTTTACTGACATGGGACTATATTTAAGATTCAATAGATTTAAAAGATCTACCAGTCAAATTTTGAGTCGTATTTAATCCCAAAATCAAATTAAACTTCCTCTCATTCTCATTGAGACAAACAAAAAAAACAATAAAAGGGAATAATTTAAAAATTTAAAAGCAACAAAATCCATAAATAAGTTTGTATAAATAGAAAAGCTGCCCTATTATTATTAAAACACAATAGGACCATATATTAAGACTAGGAATAGATTTAAAATAATTTTTAATAAGAGACTCAACACTCGCAGGAAGAAGTAAACTTCTTGAAGTGAAAATCTAAAACGATTTACGGGGTGAATATTAGCTGTTTGGTCCCTAGGCTCTCACCACCACTCCTTTCTTTCTTCCTTCTCTCTAGCTGATTAACCGTCGTTACGATTAAAAAATGCAAGCGATCCACCGCCGACACGGACGGACACAAACCAAGCAACCAACCAACAAACGCGAAGGCCGCAGTAAATTTCACTAAATTAAATAATACAACGTGTTTTTAATTTACGCACCTGCGCTGCGCTTGATTGTGGTGGGGCGCAAGAAATTATTATTTATTCATGATTAACAATTTTTAATATAAACACCGAGAAGCAGCAACAACAACAACAGGCAAAGGGGATGGGGATCATTTGAAACAAATTTCATGCATCTTCTCACTCCCTCTACTTTGCATTCGTTTATTATACTCTTTTTATATTGTTTTTTTTTTTTTTTTGGAAAGGTTGAACGCAATAAATGAACGTCGTGTCCTTTTTCAGTCCGCACGTTTTAAAATCAAAGGTGATTTTAATAAAATTTGAAATATATAACTCACATATACTTAATATAAATTCCTTAATAAAATATGTGAGACAAATAAATAGCATTAATTTATTATCAAGAATATAATAGATCCTTATGGAGTCAGAATTGGTGAGGGTGGTGACCATGAGTTTCCTAAGCTAATGCTGGCATTTTTTTCTTTTTACCCCAAACAAGATGCACTATCAAACGTCAGGCTTTGTGTCAGGTTTATTATTTTATTCTGTTTTCTTAGAGTAGAAGAGAGAAGTAGTAGAAGATCTTCAGTTAGTCGGGTTCTGATCATTGAATTGCGACATTCCCAAAGATGTTTTCTCATGCATAGATAAAGTAGAATTCGAGATTGTAGAGGCAATTTTGGCCTATATAAAGAAAATGATGGAAATTAGAAAAAAACAATTTTTTTAAACAAAACAAATAGCACTCCAATTCCAAAGAAAGAAAGAGGTATCATATAAATAAATAAATAAAAATAATTGAGTAGCAATCCAGGTTTGGCAGTGGCTGCAAAAGGTAAGCCTGTGGATGCTAATTAAAATTCAAATATTGAAATGTTTCTAATGAAGTTGATTCATTCATTTCATTTCATTTTTGAAGTCATATAATGACCAAAAATGGTCTTAAAAATTAGTAGATTTTTAAAAATGAAATAAAATTTAAAATCTTAATAAGAAAAATATTTAAAAATTGTGGTTTTGTTTATTTCAACGTAAAATTTGAACTTTGCTACTACATATGAAACAATATATCAGGGTGTCTGTCTCGACTCATCTGGTACGTTGACATTCGTTTGGAAAAATGTTCTTAAACAATGTTACATAAATTAGTAAAAGAATTAGATTTTCGGTTCAACTGTGATTTATTTGTAAAAATTACAACGTTTCGGCCACTCAATCTGTGGCCATCTTAAGGTACAATTCAGCCTAGATTAGCTAAGATTCGTAATCTTAGCTGAATTGCACCTGAAGAAGGCCAGAGAATGAGTGGCCGAAACTTTGTAATTTTTACAAATAAACCACAGTTAAACCGAAAATTTAATTATTTTACTAATGATAACAAATGTGAAAGCCTAAACTCCGAAATGTTACATAAAGCTGCTGGCTCTATTTCCTGAATAATTCTTTGAATGTTTACTTTGTGCTAAATAATTGTTGGTGATTTGTTAATGCACATTTTTCATTTTAAAGCGGGAAAAGATTTGATTTCAGCAAGACCGTGTAACATGTGACAGAGGGCGAGAGGCAGCAAAAGTTAAGGCTATGGATGCTAATTAAAATTCAAATATTGCATAGTTTCTAATGAAGTACAAACAGCATTATTGCGAACAAAATTTCCTGGTCGTGTTATCTCGAGAAATGTTGACCACTCGAATTTTTCCTCTAAAGGAAAGCGTACATTAACAAGTCACCAACAATTATTGACCTCAAAGTAAACATCCAAAGAACTATTCGGGAAATATCCATCTATCCTTAGACATTAATATTATGGAAAATTCTTCCAAACCAATACAATGTATCAACGTACTAGATGAGTCGTTACCTAATATTTTGTTCCATTTATAGTCTAAAAGTTAAAAATTTTAATGTTGAAATAAACACAACCACGGTGTCGTGTCGTCCACCAAAACCAAAGTTTTTAAATATTTTTCGCTTTATTAAATAAACAAATTCTATAGTTCTAATCACAGTATAATATAATTGAAATGCCCTCTATTATCAATATATAAATTATTTTATGTATTCACATCTATTTATCTTCACAATCATCTTTGGGCATTACGAGGGTAAACAACCGGAAATATATTGAGTATTACAATTTAAATTTGTGTTAATACTTTTTACCCTCGTGAAACTTACATAAATAGAACCTTGGTTCACAATGTTTCACTTGAAACCCACACCGCAATCCTTAAATTTAATCTTTGGGCATCATATGACTTCAAATTCTGAATGAATAAACTTCGTTCGAATCGTATAAAAATTTGAATTTTAGCATCCAAAGGTCCATCCTTTATTTTAGCATCCTTTTGGTGCCACTGTAAACCCTGTAATTTAAAGAAATAAAAATGACTCAGTAAGTAACATGAAGTTAAGCAATGAAAAGCCAATAGTTACAATTATTTCTGTGAAAACGAATAATTGTATTTCTTAACAAGGGAAGAAAGGAAATAAAATGATGGGGTATATCTACTAATTTAAAATATCTTCACCTGGTTAGAAAATATTTAAGTTAAAATGGAAATAGATTTATTTATAGAAATATTTCTAGTTAGGAGAATTTATTTAATGAGGCTAATGAATTGACACGAACATGTCCAACTTGGGAATTTATAGAGCGTGTTCGCTTGTCTCGAGAACGATGAAATGTTGTGATAGTCTCTCTCTATTGATTGGAATTAATCACAATTCTCCTCTAAATATAAAAGATTGCCCCTAAATCAAGGGTCAACAGCCTACAAATGATTTTTTGGGCATTCGGACATATATATAGTTAGAAAAAACAACTTGAATAATAAATATCAAATACAAGAAAAGGATTATGAGCTGAGTTCTTTCTTTCCCAACAAAAAAGTCTACGGGAACTTAATCAAGGAAGCAAAAAAAAATTTGGAATTTAATAAATATATTTCATACAAGCCCAAATATAATTTTTTCTAATTATTAAATAAGAATAATAAAAGATGTATTATTCATATACATATATGTCTATAATAAAACTTTTAGACTCTTTAGCATGCTAATGAGTAAAATAAATAAAATTTTATAGAAATAACGCTTGTTGTATTGAGGCATTTAAATATATTTAATCACTAATAGCAAACATTTGGGAAGGAAAATGTTTCCTTTTTCTCTAAATAAACATAACGGTTCACATATTTAATTATTACTTAAAAGTATATATATAATTATTTATTCTTACCACAATTGCCTTACAACAAATTAAACTTCTCATTGATTGTGTCGTATGTGGGAGAAATGAGCAAAAGAATTTTAACTATTTGAGATATTATTTTATCAACTTTATAATGAAAATGAGAAGTTTAATTTGTTGGTATCACATATTTTAAGTGTGATTGTTGTAAGAATAAAAATTTTTTATACATTTTAAAATAATATATGGACCTTTATGTGTATTTGGAGTTTTGAAGAAGGAAGCGTATTTCTTTCAAAACATCGTCTAAATAGATAGTGATTAATTAATCTAATTGTTGAATATACCTCTACAACAAACGTTATTTTTTTTAAATTCATCTGCGACACTAACTAAATTTGAAATACATTTTTTTTATAAAATTTAACAGAAATGATGTTTTTACAGGAGTATATATACAATTTTGTATGTGAATATTACCTCAGAAAAGTTAATAGATAGAACATATTTTGATTTTTTCAAGTGAAGAAGCTCAAAGACTGGATCGATTATTTCTATCATTGTCACCGGTGATTGTTGATATCATGAATTACTGGAATCTTAAGTACAACTAAACTGACAGCATTATCTTCAATCCGGGTAACGATGCCCCTAGACGAAAACAAACAGTAAATAATGTTGTTCGTGAGATTGTGGTCATTTGTTTATCTTGTAACACAAAGACGAATCAGAAAAGAATATATAATAATGATAAAAAGTGTGTAATAAAAGTAGAAATTGCAAATATAGTAATGTCAAAATTTCTCCAGGGACTGTTTGAAGAAATAACTAGGTAGAGCTGCGTATTCCAAACTGGGAGGCGCAAATATTAGCCACAGTGAGCAATTTTATGAATGCTTGGGTCTTATAAATAAAATAATATATAATTTAATAGTTTGTATTAATAAATTATTTTGTAAATACAAATTTTTGTGTTTGTAGTATAAAAATAGGGGGAGGCTTTATACGATTGATTATTTTTAAGGAAGGCCTGATAACATAAAGTTTGGAAACCACTGCTGTAAAGAGGTAAATTTGAGAAAAAAGAAATTTATTTTAGATCAAATTAAAGGCGAGAAAAATAAAATTTTCATTCAGTGGAAGAAAGTGTCGGTTATCGCTTGTTTTTACTATTTTCACGTTGATCATCGATATAAAAGTCGAAATCACAGTATAAAATCGCTAAGCATTATCTTTTATTAATAGGATTTGACTTTTTTAAAAGAAGGTAGTTATTGAAAAATATTCAAAACCAGATTCATGACTCATTAAAGGGAGGAGGGAGTATTTAATATTGATAATTTAATTAGTAATTATATGTTTATTTGGTAATGATAATATCGGTAATCTTGTAATGTTGCTGTGTATATGTGTGTATTTATGCCTCTGTGTGAGTGTGGTGACGAGTAGCACCGGCTGTCTGTCGTGTGGTTGGAGTCCCCCCAAGACACAGCTCGGAGACGAGTACTTTACGACCTGGAGTCGAGTATTACACGGCGCCGTATATCAGCCCACCCCGAGGCTAATAATGTACACCACCCGGCGCCACCTCCACCTCTACAACCTCCACCCACCCACAGACCTTCTCTTCAACCTCCATAGAACCTCCACACACCACCGAACCGACCGACCGACTCAACTTATTAGATAATAACTCGAGGCTCCTCCAACTCGCGTGGTGGTCGGAGATCGCGTGGCCAACCTGGAGAGCAATTAATACCCGAGAGTTGCACAATTTATGGTCATCATTATGACGACCAAAGTTGTAAAACCAATATACATGGCATCAACTGGAAAATGCATCATTTTAATGGCAATTTGATAAATTAACTTTGAATAATGGATGACAGAAACAAAACTCGACTTTTAGAAGACATTGGGCCACACCTAAACGCATTTAAAGATGGAAGCAACGCAAAAAATAAAAGAAACAAACATTCGAACTACTTTCATTTTATTCCTTGTTCTACATGTATTATTACATATAGATTGAAAAAATAAGCAATTTTTTATTCATCAAAAATGATGTACTTATTCTCACAAAACCACACATATATTTGTTTAAATCCTATTCACAGATATTGGAATAGTTCTTTCTTTCCAGCTCTACTTTAAAAACAAGTATCATAATTTTTAAAATTAATTAACACTTCCTCTTTACATTCAATATCTCCTCAAATGACTATGTTGAACCAGTTAATTGTGTACTTGTTATTAGTTATTAATAATCTTTTGTTAATTTATCTGTCTAACAGCTTCTCACAAGTCTAGCCGGTTTTTTTTATGCGTGTCAGGAATGAATTCGAGCACGCAGGCGAGTAAATATTACGAGTATCACTATTATAATATATCAAACATATACAAATATGATGCCTTAATTTAAAGTTCTTATTATGTTAGAAATTTAAATGTGAAAAAAAAAATGAAAATTATTTGGAACTGAGGTCATTTGAATATTTTATATGTGAAATACATTTTTC
Source organism: Euborellia annulipes (assembly GCA_023213315.1). Taxonomy (NCBI): domain Eukaryota; kingdom Metazoa; phylum Arthropoda; class Insecta; order Dermaptera; family Anisolabididae; genus Euborellia; species Euborellia annulipes. Next base: position 4,809 of record JAKCPI010030073.1, on the reverse strand, counting down.
GATAACTTCTTGTTTCTCGAGGACACGTATCCTATTTTCAGCACTGCTTGGCATTGCTTAACAAAACAGATTTCAGAAGCTGTTCAATATTAATTTCGAAGTAATAAAATAGTGGCAGCACTTATTCTTCTCTTTAGTCTAGCACGCATTCTCCCCCTATCCATTTTCTTCTAGCCACGCTTAAGAATATTAAATTCATTCAAATATTAGAAAATAGAAAACGATCTCGGCAAGTATATATATATATGAAAATCACTTGTCTACAAAATGAGATTCTTGCGAGACGTTAAAGGCTCCATGGAACAGACAGAAATGAAGAAATTAGGTCAGAATTTAACATGAATTTTCTTTTCTTTTTCTATTTTATTGTTCTTTGGCAAAAGAGAAGCTACTATTATGAAATAAGTAACACACATGAAGAAGAATACAATATATATAAATTTTCTAATAAAATTATATATTAATGTGTGGAATGCCAAATATATATTATATTGTATTGTATATATTGTTGAATAAAAGAGTAATCTTTTCGACAGGAGTAAAATTATTTGCAGGATTCGTAGGTCTGATTAAAAATTATTATTGAATTTGAAAGGGAGAGAGTGGGTTGGGAAGAGGGTAAAGTAAACTAAGTTTTTTTTAATTAAGGCCTTTTCAGGGCCGGATCTAGAGGGGAGGGCAGTGGGGGCATGTGCCCCGGGCGGCAGATATCAGTGGGCGGCAATTAAATAAAGATTTACTAAAAAAAAGAGGTAAAATTATATGAATTTTGTATAGAAAATTTTAAGGAGGGGGCGGCAAATTTATAAATTTTGCCCCCCCCCCCTAAAAATCTCCTAGTTCCGGTCCTGGGTCTTTTTAGGCATCTGAGGCCATCGTTCCTATTTATTTAAATGAATGAAATGTTTTCTCCTGGGAGGAATGTGAACCCTCAACCCCTAGAACAAGAAAAAACAAAGTTTTATGTAATGTTAAAAAAATTAATAAATTCTTTGCATTGATCATTAAGTTTTGGCGGGTTGAAAATATAATAATCGCTTTGCTTAAGAAGCTGGTAAGCCCAAAGAAAAAGGGAAGTTTCTAAATGATAATGCATTAAAAAATTTTTATAGGATCATAGTAATAGTAATTCTTCTTAAATAAAAAATTTGATCATCATACTCTTAGTAAATTTTTATTATATTCCCATAGGCTATTATTAAAAATTCAAATTCGAAATTGGTTTACGAATAATTAGGTTTAATGGAGAATATAGTGATTTATCTTCAAAAAAAAAAAAAAAAAGTGAAGAGGGGTTAGAAGTACTTTATTAAGAAACCAATAGCATCTATAATTACATGTGTAAATTCTTGAGTGAGGGAGGCAACCGCTGTCAGTGACATCGACGACATGTGGCGCTCACCCACCCCTTTTTATACAGAAGAGTAGAGGAAGTAGAGGCAATTGGTTGTACGTTGTAAATCAGGTGGTTTGCCTTTGGACGCGAATTCTCTAACCCCGACTGGGAATAAAATCCCCCAGGTGGGTGTGACGCGCGCGCTCTACCATTTTAGCAAATAATCATAATAACTCGACACTGGTTTACAATCAGATAGGGCACAGCCACTCTACGCTTATTTAATGCTCCAATTAAAACTACGGTAACAATACCAGTGTTATCTGTAATTATCTATGTGTATTGTTGCTCATAAAGGGGTGCTGAATCAAAGCTGTTACCTCTCTCTTTCTCTTTCTACTCGCTTATACGAGAAAAATTAAATTATTTGGCATATTTATTAATTTTAATTATATTTCATATAACAGATTTAATTAAATCCACCCTTTAAAATTAATCGCATATTCTACAAAAATAAATTATTATTATTATTAGATATAATACATTCAATTGTCAGAATGCATTACCCCGTTTTCGTTGTTAAATAGCTAACGAATATCGTAAGAACATGACTGTAAATAGACTTTATCTAACAATTTTAATAATTAAGCCGCCCGTGCGTTCAGCAAAACAGTAACGAGCTGATATTAGAGGCGCGTTGTTGTTGTTGTTATACGTTTATTAATCAAGAAAACACCTTGCATAACAGCGAATATGGTCCATTTGTGTCTGCTCTTAGTTCATACCCAAGGCGATTCCAAGTAGTTAAAAGTCGCAGTCATTTCAATAATGGCTCTCGCTATTAAAATAGTCAATATAATTTCTAATAAAGAGTTTTGTTTGCAAAGTAAATCATCCCCTTTTTTTTACTATTTATTTATTTATACATATCGAGGGGAGTGGCTTCCGTTCGTCGGTGTGTTGTTGTATTCCTTTCAACACCCGTCGTCCGTGCACACAGGTTTTTATTGCCTTGGCTGTTAAACGTCACTTTTCTTTTGTGCGACACAATTTACGATTCTTTAAGTACTCATTTGGCGATGGCTTGCGGATTCGTCACGGGTGCTCGTAAATCCCCCCCTTACCTGCTTCTGCCCCGGTAATATCATCATTAAACAACGTCTTAAAAAGAGATTAAAAGAATTTGGTTTAAATAAAAATTCTAATGAAGATCGGATATATCTCCCACCCAACCCGAGGCGAAACCCATACTAACAAGGTGAGTGAGCAATAAAATATTGGCCATATTGGCCGAATAATAAAACCTTCTTTAATATGTAAACACATTTAATTTGTTTACAAATGCATATTCAACATGGAAATTGAAAGAAAAAATAAGTAACGTTATATTAACTCCGTAATGGGGGGTTATATTTCTAAATCATAAAATTTTGAAGCTTCTTGTAAATTTCACATTTAAATTTAATGTTTATATTAAAAAGTAGTATAATAAAGGGAATTTAATTATTAAATTATGTAGATATTGAATGGCTCTAGATTCAAGAATCAGGAAGAGGAGGATTCGCCCAAGAGGAATAAGATTATTAAAGAAGTTTTTTTTTTTTTTTGTAATTGTCGCTGTTTTCTTCAGGGCAGTTAAATTATCAAATATATCTACAGTATATAATTTGACTAAATGAAACATATTAATGTGTTGCCAAATATTAATATTTTAATATTCGTACTATTCATTGCTTGAAATACTGTAATAAATAAATTTATCCGAAATCAAGCAGCGAAAATACAGGTATACGAATATTAAAATATTTGATAACACATTAATATGTTTCACTTATTCAAAAATTCAAATTATTATAAAACACCAGTAATACGCCTATATATTTGACAATATGATTGTCCTCGAAACGGCAGTAAAATGATAAATAAATAAGTTTTTTGTAAATGGCCGTAAGGAAAATCAATTTTAATTCTAAGGACCGTAGCCAAAAATAAATATTTTTGCGTATTATCCGTTTATTTGTAGATATTTCGGTCCCAGTGATATGGAATCATCTTGAGTACAATCAGCAGATGTTTTGCAAATCGTTAATTTCTTCCATGACAAAATAGCTGAGCATTCCATGAATGCAAAATTTATAAAAATTGCATTTGGCTGAATCCTCTTTTTCTTGATTCCTAAATTATTAAACACAATTTGCGTTAAGAAAATATTTCATTAAGTTGTGATAGGAAAAGGATCTATCAGAGATTTAATTCATAAGCTTATGTATCCAATAAGTCTTTACTTAAATATAATCCTGCGATTATCAACTTGTGAAGTGCTTATAAGGAGGGGTAGGCCCCTAATTCTAACATAAAGGGAAAGGCGAGATATGACAAAGTCAAAAAATTACAAATAAAATCTAATTAATGAAACCAAAATAATATTTTCAAACAATTTACAAAATTGCCCCATTCGACTTTTTGGGAATTTTGTTTAAAGGCCTCAGCCCTGAGGATGGTCGTATATCTGACCGAAAAGTCGGCTTGTGGTCATTAATAAACGAAATAAACGCATAATAAAGCTGCAATCGCTTATTTTCTTTATTACTTAGTACAATTATTATTTATATCGACTTTCTGAAAAAACAACTCTAAAGAACAGAATGTGACAAAGAGGCCTATAAAATCCTCGAGAGTTTCTTAAGAAATACCACAGAAAGGTACCCAAGACAATGAAAGGTTGAAGATCCAGAGAGAGAGTATGGGGGAGAGAAGGGAAGCGTATAAAAAAATAAAAATAAGAGATACGTAAATGAAAAACGGTTGATAAACACTGATCAATTTTCCAGTAAAAAAAAAAAAATGAAAAGCAATATTGGATTAAAAACCTTAAAACAGCTTCAGGGGGGAGAGATTATAACAATCCGAGCCTGTATAGATGCAGATTCAAAAAAAAAAAAAAAAAAAAAACTGGAGAAATATCTATATAATAAAGAAGAGTAAAACCAATTGAATTAAGCACCTATCATTTAGTCAGTTAATCTCTCAAATAAATCTCAATTATGTTCAATTATATGTCAAACTAAAGAGTTGCCTCAAGGTGTAGAGATAAAAATCAAAATTGCCAGGCCAATTTAAGGAAAGTGGATGCTGATGAGACGACAAGAAAATGAATCATTACATCAACAAATAGAGAAGGCCTCGAAGAATAATATAAGCCTAAGTGAATTATGCACCTCCCTATATATTTGAGAATCTTTTATAAAATTTTTCCTACAATAAAAATATCCAAAAAGAATACCTGTATAATTTTAAATGATGATATTCTACAACAAAGATTTGTTAGACTCGTTTAAAATCGGATATATTTCAAAAAAATTTTATTTGAAAAGATCATAATGAGACGTATTTAATTATTATTCAGAGTTTTCAACAATAAGCAGTCCAGAACAATTGGATTAAATGCACTTTTGAACTGAAAGTCCAAAAAA
>JAKCPI010030072.1:0-29780 GCA_023213315.1 Euborellia annulipes | reverse complement strand
AAAACCACTTTTTTCGATTCAGGGGACCTCAAAACGTGAAGATCCATCAAAATCTCGACATCGAATTTTTGACATGAATCCAATACTTTCTCTCTATATATATATTACATATATACATAGGTAAGAGAAAGTAAAAAAGCATGTTAATATTTGAAGAAATAGAAGAATTAAAAATTTCGGGGGGGGGGGGTGGGCTGCCGAATTTAAAAAAACTCTCAAACAACTTTTTTAGATTCTTATCAAGGGAAGGCTTTAGGGAAGAAACCAAATTGATATCTCTCCTGGTTAAAAAAAAATGTGAATTTGCCTCTCCGGCTCCGCCCTCTCTGTATTTCGCCAATCAGCGCTATCCCTGAGGCCTGATTGGTTGTTTCACACATCGGACACGTTTTTTAGCGCTTTATTATATAGTATAGTATAGTATAGTATAGTATGATATGATATATATACATAATCTTACAATGATAGAAAAAAATTTTTTTTAAACAAAAAGAACTATACATGAATACAATTGTCTGTACTTCTTTAATCTTCAATTTTCTTTATATAATTACACACAAAATAGATTGAAACCTCTCAACAATATATAATATTTTATATCTACTGTAATTATTCTCATAGCAATTTTTTCTATTATTTAATTTAGCTCCAATTGAAAGTAGAAAAAATTTGAAAGAAAAAGTTTCTGATTGTCAATGCTTTAATTTTTAAAATTATATTACCTTTTTTTTTTATTAAAATTTATCTTCTTTATAAGTAAGCTAAAAAATTAAGTTTTTAAACTTATTGATTGATTCGGCTGCTAATAGAGCAGAGTAAAGTCGGCTTCCTTTTTAAAGCACTTTTTCTAAGGAATAAATTGGCCAAGGAGGCAGAAGGGACAGAGGGGGGGGGCCTCTTTCTTTGGGGGCCGAGAGAAAGAGCAGATGAACTTTGCCAACTTAATAACTTTTATGCTAATGCACTTGCGTTACATTAATCAAATTGTAGATAAATGATGAGGCAGTTCCACTTGATTATTTGCCTGTGCAGCACGTGCAGATCAGGACTCAACACGCGATATCTCGTTTCTTTTTAATTAAATGCTTTTATTTAACTTACTCTTTCAAGGTCACCAACTTTGAGTCTTTGTTAAGGACACTTCCCGATGAGCTAGAGGTGTGAAATTTGATATTTAAGGTTCATTTTTGATGACGCAAATTGTGAGTTTGATTTTACCAAAATTTACTAAACTAATGTGGTACTTTATTTGAAACCCTTCGCGAATTAGTGTAATTTCAAAAGACTTCCCGATGAGCTAGAGGTGTGAAATGTAATACTTAAGGGTCATTTTTGATGACGCCACTATATGGTGGTTTTGATCAAAATAGACTAAACTAATGTGGTACTTTATTTGAAACCCTTCGAGAATTAATGTAATTTCAAAAGACTTCCCGATGGGCTAGAGGTGTGAAATGTAATACTTAAGGGTCATTTTTGATGACGCCACTATATGGTGGTTTTGATCAAAATAGACCAAACTAATGTGGTACTTTATTTGAAACCCTTCGCGAATTAGTGTAATTTCAAAAGACTTCCCGATGGGCTAGAGGTGTGAAATGTAATACTTAAAGGTCATTTTTGATGACGCCACTATATGGTGGTTTTGATCAAAATAGACTAAACTAATGTGGTACTTTATTTGAAACCCTTCGAGAATTAATGTAATTTCAAAAGACTTCCCGATGGGCTAGAGGTGTGAAATGTAATACTTAAGAGTCATTTTTGATGACGCCACTATATGGTGGTTTTGATCAAAATAGACCAAACTAATGTGGTACTTTATTTGAAACCCTTCGAGAATTAATGTTATTTCAAAAGACTTCCCGATGGGCTAGAGGTGTGAAATTTGATATTTAAGGGTCGTTTTTTATGATAATAAATAATTTTTTAATTGTGTCAAAATAGGTCAAACTAATGTGGTACTTTATTTGAAGCCTCACTCAAATAAGGCCCTATTAACTAGTTTTGAAAGGCCAAACTAATGTTCTTTTTTTATAGCTCTACGCTAATTAGACAATTTTAGAAAATTTCCCGATGTTATTTAAAAGCCTCTAATTTTGAAAGTTAATTTAAAAAATCATACGAAAAAAAGACTAAAAAGCTTAAAATAAAAATAAAATAAAAAAAAAAGATTTTAAAAAAATGCTTTTATTTAAATTGAACTAAAAAGAGAGAAATAAGAGAAATAATTTAATTGTTCTTGTTAAAATTTTTTAAATATTTATGACTTAAAATAAAAGCGTGGGGCGCGAGTCTCGGAATCACTTCGAAGCGCCCCACGGTTTTATTTTAAGTCATAAATAATAAAAAATTTTAACAAGAACTAATTAAATTATTTCTCTTATTTCTCTCTTTTTAGTTCAATTTAAATAAAAGCATTTTTTTAAAAATCTTTTTTTTATTTTATTTTTATTCTCTTAATTATTTTGAGATTTAATAATTAATACATTCATACAAACTAAGGAATAATAAAATTCACATGCACTTCTTAGTTGATAGATGTAACCAGATATTTCGTCAATTACATATCAAATTTGAAAAAAAAATCTGTAATTAACTCGGCTGCCCAATTTCAAAACACAGTAAGGAAGAGATTTTCAAGAAACCAATAAAACATATTTTTCTTAAGCCGCACTGATTGGTATTTTTTTAGCGACAAATTAACAGTTAATTATTATAATATATTAGGAAGACAATATATAGGAAAAAATATATTATTAATTTTATTTTTAAATTTATTGCACTCACTCAATAAAAAATGAATTTTTCTTTTAAATTTGTCAAATTAAAAAAAAATGCACTTATTAGGTTTTTAAAATTGTCGGTAATGAAATTTTTGAGAAATTTGAATTACATTATGTTCACAAGACTCCACTGGAACTAAAAATACTAAAAAATCGATTTTGTCCCTTATTGTGTTTTGAAATTGGGCAGCCGAACTGATGACTGGTCACTTTAATTCTTCTTCATTACAATATAAAAATAGCCCTCGGGGCATGGCGTAGAGGTTAGCGTGCTAACCTCATATACCAAACGTCGCGGGTTCGGACCCCAGGCAGTTCGATGATTTTATTTAAGTCAATTGGATACCAAATGGCTTAAATAAGAATGCCTGGACCCCATATATGTATATTTATCAATAACGGATATCGTAAAAAGTCTTACATGGCCCGAGTTGCCGAAAAGACTGTGTGAATGTGTGTGTGAGTGTGAATGAGAAAAAAGTGTGAGTGTTTAAAAAAAAAAAAAAAAAAAAAAATATATATATATATAAAAATAAAGAAAAAAAAATCTAGAAAATGAATAAATTTTGTTAAATATACAGTATGTTGTAATAAAAAATAAAAAATTAAAGTAATGATTCATATCTTGTATTAATTATAAACTTGGAAAGAGGAAGAGAGTCTCTGAGAATAATTCTGTTTAAGAGCCTGCATTTATAATAAATTTTACTTATATATTAAAATAAAAACTTTAAGTAAATTATTATCATTAAAAGGAAATATAGAAACTCGAAATTTAAAACCATTTTTTTATCTCCCAAGTTAAGAAGGTATATTTTAATCCTTGCAGGTCATAAACCATTTTATGAACCATTAAGAAAAAGTGACCACTTTGAAGACATTAGTTTTTATATAAAACCTTTTACATAAAAGTAAGTGTTGTTTTAAGTTCCATAATATAATTTAAAAAAAATAAAAATATTAGATTAAAAATAAAAAAAAGAAGAAATTCCTCTCTTTAACACATAATAATAAAATATTAAAATTATTTAACATTCTTTTTCGCTCATTTCCGCACTGCGGCAACGGCACTTACTATGACTGTTTTTGGAAGGTAGGCTAAGGTAAACTCAATAATTTAAGACCAAATCTCCTTGTTATATTAATCGATTAGTAAAAAAATTTCAAGAAAAATTGAAATTTTAACAATGAATTAAAAAAAAAAAAAAAAAACAATGAATTTTATTTTATTTTTTATTTTTTTTAGAATTTTAAGGTTGGAGCGCAAAGGGCCCGGGCCCCGGGGATAAAGCCCCCCTGCACCCCTCTGTCTGCGGCACTGATGAAGACCAAGGTAGTGCTGGCGAAGAAAAACAATAATTATTTTATTATTATTTTGTTGGATTTATTTTGGCTGCTCTTCATTAAGAAAGTTCTTCTTTCTTTGTAGTTATTATTCCCGCAGCGCGGGGTTGGCGGTAAAGGGGTCGGTGGAATGTGTTTTTTTGCGACTGGAAGAAATGAAAGGCCCCCGTCGCACGGTCTGACGCCTGTTGAAAATATAGAAGGAAGGGACTAACATGTAAAGAATAGGACTGTCAGTCCCAGCTAGGGTAGCTCGTGGTCGCCATCCACGTACTCACAAGATGTGGGCCCCTGAGCAATTCTTCATTAAGAAAGTTAATAAATTTATATAAAAACCCATATAATAATAATAAAAAAAAAAAAAAAAAATACATCGATAGTAATTTTCCTATTAGGGAAGAGAAATAGGTGACTGATTTTAACAGTTACAATATAATGTGAAATAGGGAATGGGGGTGGATGAACGGAAAGTTTCTAGATGAGTCCCTGAGGGCATTAATCAATAGGTGTTGATTCTTACTCAACATACTAGTAAGTTTTCAAACAACTTGGGGCTAAACCAGAGAAATTTAGATATCTTAATAGAAACTGATCAATAATCCGATGTTGACCTGGCAGAATACCAAATTACTACTAGAGACTATTATCTTGAAGATTAAATCGAAGCTGAAGGTACTTAGAATTTATTCATTAAACGTAAATATAGAAGAGATTTAATCTTGAAAGTATGAAAGCGTGAACCAATCATTTGATTGAATTAATGGTTCTCTCTCTCTCGCTCTTTCGTCTTGATGATATTTCTCCCCCCTCTCCCCGTCAATTTTCTTCCACTTTTCATTCTTATCTTCTAATCCAAGACCATTAAATACGATCCTAAAATATGCTTGTTTTAAGTAAAGAAACAAAACAATCATTCTTTATAATCCCTGGCGTAGTGAATTTAATCATAAAGTTAGTCGAGGCCTTTTTGCTCTTATATACACTACACGTTATTATATTATTGAAAATTTAGGGTCAATCCATTATTGGGCGTGGCACCTTTAGTCATAAAGGGTCAGCAGTGTTCAAATTCGATATCATTTTAACTGAAAATATGCACATAGAGTTGGGGAGCCAGGTTCAAATTCATTTTCAAAAAAACTGGTCGCACAGCACACAACTTTCTTGAAAGTTGTGTTATGTTTGTCACACCAGATTTTTTTGTGTCAAAATATATTTAGTTTCCGTCGATATATTAAAATTCAAGATGTAAAATTTATTAGTATGGTAAAATATTTATATTTTGTTACCATGGCAACCATTTCTCCTATTTTCCTATGAAGTACAAGAGTAAAGTGGTCTTCAAAAAATTCCAATGGCAAAATAAGAATATACATTTTAAAGAGCATCTAAAAAATAATTGATTTTTGAATTTTAATCAAAATCGTTGGAGCGAATTTTGAGCAAATCGAAAAAAACTGAAAAAGTACATCAGTAAAGTACTAGTACTTTTTGGCCAATTTTGTTCAAAAGCTTCGTGTCACATCAGGGAGGTACCTAACTTAAATATAAAATTTTAACCACCTAGCTCTTTTCGTTCTTAAGATATTTTCTTCACAGACAGATCATGTTGCGACATAAAATTTTTGACATGAATCCAATACCTTCTCTCTCTATATATATTACATATATAAATAGATAAGAGAAAGTAAAAATATTCATATATTTAAATAGCCGGGCAACAAATGAATAGATCAGAATCAAAAGCAAAGAATGGAAATATATTTTCGACACTTTGGAACTCAAAAGAGAAGACGTTTTAGCAAAGTTTGGGCCCGCAGGCTTGGGGTTAGTGTGCTGGCCTTGTATAGCAAGGATCGCGGGTTCTGATCCCAGGCAGTCCGAAAAATGATCGAGGGACATACACGCCGTCACCAGGGACACATTTTTCTTCTGGTCACTTTCGATATACCTTGTGTGTCCCTGGTGCAGGCGTGTGGATCCTTGTGTGCCTCTAAAGGCTCACTATTCACTATGCAGACTAGATGCGGACGTGTGGATCTCTCGATCATTTTTAAACATCTTTCCTCTAGTAATATATGAGCGGAAACTAAATATATGACGACACAAAAAATTTGGTGTGAAGTACACGCTTACATTCGGTAAGTGGAAGTTGAGAGCTGTGCGACCAGTTACACCAGATTTTTTGGTTTAATGTGCCTTTTCTAATTATTAATTAAGACCATATACAAAATATATTATCTATTATTTTTTTATCATTTTAAAAAGTCAACAATTAATGATTAATTTAGCCCAGAGTGTAATTTATCTCCGAAAAATGAAAAAAAAATTTCAAAAAAAAAAAAAAACAAGCTTAATGAGACATACATTTTTCATTTAATGGCAAATTAACTAATTGACCTTCAGCAAAACAAAAAAAAAAAAATTGATAAAAATAAAACAAGATGTTTAATAAATGAAATTAAATGATTTAAGCAAACATTCATTACTTCTATTAATGTGATTTAAAACCAATGATCAAAGGTAAATACAAAGCACATTTATTGATTAGGAAAATAATGGGACGTTGGTCGATAAATATATTAACTAGAATAATAAATGGAGCTTATTATGCTGAATTAATTAACCTTTTTAGAATGATAATCCAATTATTTTAAAATTCTTAATACGATCTTAGAAAATAGTTATTTCCTTGCAAATAATTTTTTCTCTATATCAGTAATGTTAAATTTTAAATAAAAATTTTTATTTCAGGAATATAAATAAAATAAAGTGACTTTTTAGTTAAAAATTAAAAACTGTTATTTGACTTAAGGTCTCTAAGGGGGGCTGTTGCTTCAGTTCTAATTAGCTAGCTATCCCTTGGATAAGCTAGTTGACTATAAAATTAGAGACTATTTAGTTCTAGTTAATCGAATTAAATTATTAAATAGCAGTTCAGATTTAGTTAGCAAGCTAAGACCAAACGTTCGGTAAAAGGCTTAACCAAGAGCTGAAATTTAGAAACACAATCCTATTTTATTTTATTTTTTTATTTAGAATTAAAAAAAGATTTATAGTTTTAATTCTTTTAATTTGAATAATTTTTATAAATGATCACTTGCTAACTTCCTTATACCTCGGCTAGATAATTATTGTATATGTGGAAAACTCATTTTTTTTAACTCGAAAATAAGGGTGTTCTTGTTTACTATATTGATAATTTGCTAATTGTCGGATACGCAGTGTACGAAGGGCAGGGCCGGATCTAGAGGGGGGCAGTGGGTGCGTGGCCCCGGGCGGCAGATTTTAGGGGGCGGCAATTAAAGAAAGATTTACTAAAAAAAGGTAAAATGATATGAATTTTGTAAAGAAAATTTTAAGGAAAGGGCGGCAAATTAAATTTTGCCCTCCCTAAAAAATTTCCTAGTTCCGGCCCTGACGAAGGGAGTAAAAGAGTGAAGAAAATCAGGATCCTACAATTAAAAAAATATATATATTTATAGGCCACTGTCAAATTTCCAGAGGCTATAATTTATAATAAAATTTACATTGATCTCTAAGATATATCTTTCTTCTAGGATCGTTTATTTTGAAACTCTGCTTAACTCTGTTCAAAGTCTTTTCAACATTATATTATTTCAAAGTTTTTGCGAAAGGAATTTGCCTTCTAATCGAATTTACAATGTTCGCCTAAGCTATGTAGACTACTATCTAATTTAATCCAGTTTCAAGATAAACAACTTTAGAATTCGGAATTAATATCTGCCGAGTATGCAGCCAGTTTTACCCACTAGGAAAATTAAAAATCCCATGTAAATTTGCTTAATGGCAGTCGTAAAGCAGACAGGCACGGCTGAGCAAATTCATTCAATTTTACGATCGGCTCCGTTTTGTAATTGAATTTTGTTCGTTATAGATTCCACGTGTACTGCCAATTATATTTCTCCCCTTCTTATAACGTGTAAATAGATCGCCATATTTTTACGAAATATTTCTTAACACCTTTTAATCAAAGATCTTTGGCTTGAGAAATGAAAGCAGATACCCGAATAGTTTAATTTAAGGATTTGAAGTTTTAATCAGAAAAATATTCATTCAAACATCACAATTTTATGCAGTATTTATGGTAAAAATTAAAAATTGTTTTACATTCTTCAGTATTATTTTAATAATCAGAGTATGATTGGTGGTTTGACTACCAAACGTCGACAGGAATAAGAAAAATATCACAGCTTTTTTATTTCAAACTGGATTTTATGTTTTGGTTTTAAATTCTCTGTTGGGGATCAAATTTGTCTTCAAACAATTTTTTGCTCCCTTTTTCAACGAGAATGATTAAGAGAATAAATATATTTTTCAAATATAGTGACTAAGCCGGCTAAGCTATGGATAACGGAGTCCGAAGTATCAACACTTCTCGGGTTCGAATCCAGCTTGCAGCAAATAATTCAAGCAGTGCCGAAGTCTCCTCTTAGGGTAGGAAAGTGGGAAAAAATCTCATCCCACAGACACAAAGAGCACACTTTTGATGTGGACTAAGTGCCTTAAAAATGAGGATTAATTTCTCATAAAATCCATCCGAGTCTCTACTTAATCAAAATAGAAAAAAAATTATTTTTATTAAAATATCAATACATGTATAATTATATTAAAGAACTATTTTGAGTAGAATCATTTAAAATTAACAAGAAAAATGAATTCTTTACAAACAACGTATTATGTACGTATTCACTTTTTTTATTAAGGATCTTAATATTATTAACTTTCTCAATTTCTGATTAAAAGACCAAATTTAATTCCTCATTAATTTTGTTTACTGATCGATTAAATACCATTAAAAAGACGTTAAGCCTTTTGTGTGAATTCCGTAAATGTGTCATTATTCCCTTCTTAACTTACAATAGGTTTGAAGAATAATTGTATGATGCGATCTATTCAATTAAACAGGAGAATCAGATGGCAGAACTGAGTCAGATTTAGGGTGAGGAGAAGACAGAAAGAGGGCTTTTAGTCTACTGAAGGCGTGCCATTCATTCACTTGAAGAACGGAGGCCACTGGTCATCCCGGATTAAAGCAGCCGAGATTGTGCTTAAGCCCTTTTGGTCCCCCCCGGGGTCTGAACCTGGACCCCGAGGCCTTATCTTCAACGACGGGGGCCTCTGTTGTAATTAACTTTTGACGAAATTAAACAACAAACCCCCAACCTCCCATCCTCTAAGCCACCCCTTGTGTCCTCTGGCAATCTCGATGGTCCGCTCCAGCATCCACCAGATAAAATAGATTTATTGGACCAATTGTATTTTTGACCTAACATGCATTCTCTCGTTAAATGTGCATATATTTTATCAATAGAATTTATCAGGAAATAAATCCTCTCGAAAATTTCCATTTATCATCGGATAGAAATTATTCTACGTGTAGGTTTTCTAAACTTTATACTTCTCAATCTATTCATAGATAAATTTACTAGTCAACATATCTTTTTTTGTAATATTGATAGACTATAAAAATTCTGTTTTTTAAAGTAACCTACTTTTTACTTTCTCTTGCCTCTATATATTTTAATATATAGAGAGAGAAAGTATTGGATTCATGTCAAAAATTCGATGTCGAGATTCTGGCGGATATACACGTTTTGAGGTTCCCTGAATCCAAAAAAGTGGTTTTCGAGACATGGTCTGTCTGTGAACAAAATATCTTAAGAACGAAAAGAGCTAGGAGGTTGAAATTTTATATTTAAGTTAGGCACCCCCATGGGGCGTGACACGAAGCTTTTGAACAAAATCGACCAAAGAGTACTAGTACTTTACTGTTGCACTTTTTCAGTTTTTTTTCGATTTTCTCAAAATTCGCTCCAACGATTTTGATTAAAATTCAAAATTCATTTATTTTTTTTAGACGCCCTTTAAAATGTATATTCTCATTTTGCCATTGAAATTTTCTGAAGACCACTTTACTCATGTACTCCATAGAAAAGATAGGAGAAATGGTTACCATGGTAACAAAATATAAATATTTTCCCATACTTTAAATTTTACATCTTGAAAATTGAATGTACCGTACCGTACTGTCGGAAACTAATATGTGTCGACACAAAAATCTGGTGTGGCAATACAGAATACAGTTGCATTTGTTGAATTCTCAATATTTACTACATATCGCGTTACCTCTCTTTTATATATTATAAACTTGACTTGTTTGTATTCTTATTTAGTCATATCCTTATTTGATTGTAGTCTTATTTATTTGTATGCTTATTTATTTGTACTCTTACAAAAATTGTATGAAGGCATGATGGTTTTGTCTTTTGCCTAATAAATAAAAAAAAAAACTTGACTTAAAAAAATAATTAATTAATGAATCATTCCAAATAAATTTACATATACAGGGCATTAAATGAAAATAGATGAATGGAGGAGTTTGGACTTGATATATCTAAAAAAAAAAAAATGAAATCTTTTTCAAGAGAATTAGAAAAAAAAAATTTCTTAATTAAATATTGAATATAGGCCTACTATATAACGTATACATCATTCTTTTGATATCTATTTGATTTGAAACAAGTTCTCTGATCATGGATTTAATTTTATATTCCTTTGGCAAACTCTTCTTTTTATCTAAAGATCAAAGTTACTTTGATCAATTCTGACAGGATTTATCTCTAATATTTTACAATTAAAACAATTTTAAGTAGAATAATTAGTAATATTTATTTTTGATGGCAAATAAGTTTTTTTTTTTTCATTTAAAAAATTTTAAAATAAATGTCAAAAAAAGCAAGTATCAATTTAAATAATTGCTTATTATTAAATAAGTCTATGCAATTGACAAATGAATTATTCATCAAGAATAAATGAACATTTATTTTAATATCTGGGCTCTAACAAAATATAGTTAGGTCTATTGTGCTTTGGCCTGGGGTTCGCTTCGGGTTTCAGTGATTAAGAGATTAAAATATTGGTTGCCAATTTAAAAAAATAAGCACTGTGTCTATACCATCTTAATAAGATACAATGACTTTATAGAGGTGAAAAGATTTAATTTTGAAACAGAAATAAATGTTTTGTTTCACTTTTTTACATGAAACATTTTTTTAAAGTTGAACAAGTTTTCTTATATTTATCATATAAATGTAGTATATATTGAAGGCCCTAAGGCTGGTCGTCCGCTGGAAGCGTAATCGCGCGACCGCTACAAGAACAGCATTAAGCGACAAGAGTAGCGGCTACACGCGACAGGGACCGTACACAGCACGCGACTTCGCGCTGCATTTGATATAAAATATCTTATACATGAATTTAAAACAAATCCATATCATTTTAATAAATAATTAAATTTAAACATAAAACCAAGATAAAAATGTCGAAATTTATTTATTTTCACTGAATTTATAAAATTTTAAAATCTTTTTTGTCCCAAAAATTGAATATCGACATTTTTGTCTTTGTTTTATTTAATTGCATCAATTTTATTAAGAAGAAACAAAGTGTTGCTGTTTTATTTTTGCCGGTGAAAATATTTTAGATTGGAAAAACACAGGGATAAGACGCAACAACGCACTACAGATCCCATTTATTTGGGATCTGTAGTGCGTTGTCGCTCGAAGCGAGTAGTCCGCGTGTTGTAGTGGACCAGCATCAATTAATTCACACACAATGGGATCTGTAGCACCTATACGCTTATTGCCGCTCTTGTAGCGGTCGCGCGTTTACGCTTCCATTTGACGACAGGCCTTACAAGCCTATATGTATGAGTATAATGATTGTGCAAAGATTGACACAAAAAATACAACTTCAAGAACAACATATCATGGAATATATGAGACAACAAATCAGCTCCGGAGATAACCCCTTTCGAGATCGAAACGTATCTAAATACCTTCTATTACTAATATATACATTAAAGCCCTAAACTTGTGAAATACAAGTATACCATTAATGAAAATTGACTCGATTAACCCACTTTTATTTTTATTTGGACTCCTAAACTTGGCTTTTAAGATTATCAATATTAAAAATGTCAATATCTCTCGGCCACCGGATGAGACGCAAAAATCATTTAAATATTTATAATTAAATTGCTCTGTACTAGTGATAAACATTCAGACATCCGATTATAAAAACTCGATCAAGGGGGTAAATTCCTTGTCCGGAATATTCCTTGCGCTCCTGGCGCTCTTTTGCACGTGAAATAGCCTAATCTCTATGCATGGACTCGCGTAAATATTAATGTGCATTGCTGGATTGCGTGCTTTGCAGTTCAAAATTGGAAAGGCATTAACCACGTTCATACAAATAGTGAGAACAAAAAGGAGAAGAGTGCCTAATAGAGTGAATAAAAAAAAAAAAAAAAAAAATAGCGAGAGAAGAGGGGGAAAAAAGAAAATTTATCAAAAGTTGTCTTTTTTTATAAATATACTATTTAAATAAAAATATTTTTTTTTTCTTTCTAATCGATTATAACTTTATATTAATGCCTCTGGGGATGAATATTTTTCTCTGTATTTTTTTTTCTTTAAGATACATTTTTAAGAAGATATTTTTTTGTGATTATAATATAATATGAATAAGCCTTTAATGCTTTTATGATGGTATTTTTTTAAACGCCTAAATATCCTTTAAAAGATATTATTAAATAAATTTATTTAAAAAAATCTGGTGTGACTGGCGCACAGCACACAACTTTCTCTTACCTTCGGTAATCGAAAGTTGTGTTCTGTGCTTGTCACACCAGATTTTTTGTGTCGACATATATTTAGTTCCCGACAGTACGGAACATATGAATTCAGATGTAAAATTTATAAGTATGGGAAAATATTTATATTTTGTTACCATGGCAACCATTTCTCCTATCTTCCCTATGAAATACAAGAGTAAAGTGGTTTTCAGAAGATTTCAATTGCAAAATGAGAATATACATTTTAAAGAGCATCTAAAAAATAATTGATTTTTGAATTTAAAAAAAAATCGTTGGAGCAAATTTTGAGAAAATCGAAAAAAACTGAAAAAGTACATCAGTAAAGTACTAGTACTCTTTGGCCGATTTTGATTAAAAGCTTATTTTTCCGGTCCCGGGGGGTGTTTAAGTTAAATATAAAATTTCAACCTCGTAGCTCAATTCCTTCATGCTTAAAATTGAACACACACACACACACCCACCCACCCACACACCCCCCCCCCCCCCCCACACACCCACAGACAGACCATGTCGCGAAAACCACTTTTTTGGATTCAGGGGACCTCAAAACGTGAAGATCCATCAAAATCTCGACATCGAATTTTTGACATGAATCCAATACTTTCTCGCTTTATATATGTTTATTAACATATACATATAGGTAAGAAGAAGTAAAAATGTAAAATGATCTGATTTTTTTATAGTAAATACAAGTTTCGGTTTCGGCCGAAATTAAGATTGAGGTCGAAATTCGGTTTCGGTTGAAAATCTTGTTTCGGTCGGACCCTAATTAAAAGGAAGTGGAGCGAGTTTCATACCTGGAAGGTAGTCAACCCAACTGCTCAACTCACTAAATGGTTTTTTCAATTTATACATTTACTCATAATTTGTAATTAACTTAATTATCAAAGACCAACATATTTTGTAAATAAATAATAATAATCTTAAGCACGTAAAGAATTAATTAAATGATTTGAATTTAATTCAAATCCCTTTATTTAATTCAAACGAAATACGTACTTAATAAAATGCTCTTTTTTATTGTGAAAATAATTTCAAAGCTTAAATAAATGAAAAAAAAAATTTCTCTTTTTTTTTGGTAGATAAATATTTTAGTCTTAAATACTCCATTTTATTTATTCACCATCTTCAATAAATGTTTAATATTTAAAACCATTAATATTCACTCTTTTATTTGGCTTTTGGTAAAATTTTAGATAAACATTTTTATTTACTTTTCATTTCATTGGATGCTTTTATTTATCTTATTCTGTCGCTAAATCTAAAGCTTTTTTAAGTTCTCTGTTTTTTTTTTTTGTTTTTTTTTCCTTTCTAGAGAGGATGTGATTTTTATTTAAAAGTTGCAATAATTTTTCAATCTATTTTTTGGAAAACTACTATAAATAAACTTATTTCAACTTGGGTGTAAATGACAAAAAATTGACCGCTTTCAACTTAAGTAAAAGAAGTAACTAAAAAGTTTGTCGTTCGAATTTCTCAGAGTTGATCATCTAACGAGAGTCGAAGACCAATTCCAGTCTCGAAAACTCATTCAAAGTATAGACAAAAGTTAAAAGCCGATCTGGCATGCACAAAAATAAGGCGATGATAAATGACAGATATCATAACAGTTTCCTCTGCTTTCTATGCAATATGTCATAAAGAATTTAAAAACATAAATTCGCTAGAATTTTTACTTTCTCTATAGAGAAAGTTATGTAATCGTAAAAAATTCGACTTCGAGATTTTATGTTCTCCACGTTTTAACCTCCCTGAGTCCAAAAAAACCATTTTCATTATTCTTGTGTGTGTGTTGTGTGTGTGTGTGTGTGTGTGAACACGATTGCTTAAAAACCAAAGCAGCTAGATCGATGAAATTTGGTATATCTCCTTACACTAAAATTGTAGATTTCTATCAACTTTTAGTAAATATCACTTGGAAGTAGTACTTTACTTAAAAAGTTTTTTCAAAATTTTGAAATTTTCAATTTTTTTTATATTATGATAAAATACTCTATTTTAAAAAGTTTTTATTTTTTGACATTTTTTCGAAAACTGAATAGTTTTTGAAATAATCACAGATGAAATAGAAAATATTCGTTAATTTTGATAAAAAATCAAAACAAAACATACAGGTGTCATTAAAAAAGGGAAATATAAACAAATGAATTTGTGAAACAAATGAATTTGTTTATATTTGCCCTTTTTTAATGACACCTGATGATTTTGTTTTGATTTTTTACAAATTAACGAAATTTTCTATTTCATCTGTGATTATTTCAAAAACTATTCAGTTTTCGAAAAAATGTCAAAAAAAAAACTTTTAAAATAGAGTATTTTATCAAATATAACAAAAAAATTGAAAATTTCAAAATTTAAAAAACTTTTAAGAAAGACTACTTCCAAGGACGTATTTACTCCAAAAGTTGAAGAAATCTACATTTTAGTGAGGACAAACCAAATTCATCGATCTAACTGCTTTGGTTTTAAGCAATCGTGTTCCCACACCCCGACGAATTCCAAAAGAAAACGAGAAAGCTCGGGGAAGTCAATCCCCATATTTTTTTTAAGTTGAGATTCTATCTTTTAAAATTTTAATATCCATTAAGAAAGAGAATCTGAATCTTAAAGTTGGAATATCAGTCAAAAACCAGACTTAACTTTTCCTTTTAGTTGATCGATATTTCCTTAAAAGTTTATGATGAATAATTTTGCAGATTTTTTTTTTCAGATTTCTTGGTGTAAATATTTAATCAAGTATTCTGAAAAAAAATCTCTTCCTTAAAACGAATAAATTTTAATATCACTGAAAACGTATATAATAAGTAGGGCTCGGATTTTGCATTACTTTTAAAATGAATATTTTTTGTGCATATTTCGTTGTTTTTTTAGTGCATATCGATCCGAGCCCTAATAATAAGAACCTTTTTTTTTTGTTAAAAAGCCAAATATTACCTTAAATATCGAGTAGGTTTATCTTGTTAGAGATATTTAAGAATTTTATTATTAGTTTAATAATATTACTATCCTAATATTATTTTTAGCTTTAATAATTTAAATGTAAGCTAAATATTACTTAATACAGTTAAAGTTTGATTTTTCTTATCAAGATTCGAACATTTGGAGAAGTGGGAATTTGATCGTCAGATCAAATTTAAGATAGAGACGGAAGTTTCGAAGATCTTCATTTCCGGTTCATTGGATGGCCTTAGCTTACGACCAACATTACCTAGAAACTTTAAAGACCGAACAAACCACTAACAGGCAGCCATTTTGGGTAATCTCCATGCATGGTTAATTAACCCTTCAGTTTTGCCTCCAACTCAGCAACTTGATAAGTTAGCAAAGAAAAAGACAGAGAAGAGAAAAAAAAATATTTAAATTAAGAATGTGCCGGAAAAATGGGAAGAAAGATTTGTAGATGAAATTAAAGTAGGTAACTAACTACTACAACTACTTATTATTCTTCTACGTGAAAAATGATTGTTTTTCACTCAACAAATCTTAGAAGATATATTGAAAAAGAAAAACTTTTCAAATTCGAATAGATTACAGAGCACTTTAGTAATGAAAAGAACAAAAAATTTAATATTCGCATTTTATGGGAATATAAACTTTCCCATTATGTAAAATATAAATAATAAAATTATATGGAAACGAGGTATAAAAAAAATAGAATAATTTTGGGAAAGAATATTTCAATATCTTAAAGATTTTTTCAATTTTTGAGAATGCCTCCAAATTTTATAAAATATTTTCGTAATTTCAATTTAACAATTTTTTTAAATGAATAAATTATTTTATTTAGGTAAATTAAAACTAACTAAAAACACAAGCTGATATGTTTCATTATATTATTGGTATAAAACAGGAGTGGCCAACCCAAATGATCTTTGCGGGCCACTTTGGAAATACATCATAACTCCGCGGGCCCCATATAAAATTATATATCCTCATATTAGTTTTAGAGCCACTATAGACATTTTTTTGGGATAAAAAGAATAAAGGAGAGGTGGCTGAATCGAATGTTTAATTTATATTGAAGAGATAAATAAAGGAAGCCAAAGTAAAATAAAGGGCAAAAATTTTTTTTGCTTAATTGAACAATGTCGACGTTTTGGCCGATTCGACATGTGTTTTATTTGCGCAAGATGGGCTGTCAATCTTAACAGAAGACATGTCAACTGACGAATGTACGCCCCTATGTCAAGAACTGCAAAGAGCCCTTTAAGCTCGAGACAAATAAAACAAATATCCTGATAAAGGCTGAAAGAATATTTGGAAACGTCATTGTTGTTCAATAAAGCAAAATAAAAATTTTTTCTTTATTTTACTTTGGCTGCCTTTATCTCTTCATTATAAAATAAATATATTTTGTAAAAGTGTGATGAATCTCGCGGGCCTCAAAAATGTTCAAAGTAAGTTGCATGCAGCCCGTGGGCTTGGCCACCCCTGGTATAAACATTTGATACATATTACGACACTGGGGTGTCATCTTCAAAAGTGATACAAATATTTCGACATAAGTGTCAAAGTACAAATCAAGTGTTTATACCAATATTCGGTTTGTTTCACTTGCCATGGTAAAAAGTGCAAGTTTTGCTAGCGTGCAAAAATGAAACGAACAGAATGCAGGGCAAAATGTGTAAATTATACTGCAATGGCAAGCGAAACGAACAGACCTAATAAGAGGAAGGAAGAGACAGACATTTAGAGAAACTGCCTGTCCCAGCTCGGGCAGCTCGTGGTCGCCATCCACGTACCCACAAGATGTGGGCCCCTGAGCAATTTTGAAACATATCATCATGGGTTTTTAATTCTAATTTACCTCATAAAATCATATTTCAACTAGAGATCAATGGTTAAATTAAAATTATTTTAAAAGAAGAGCAGCTAGCCCCCCCCCCCCCCCCCCCCCCCCCCCCCCCCCCGTATGCTTATGTCTTTTATTTATTAAGACCCAAATTATTTTATTTAAGACCACTGATTAAATTTAAATTTTTAAGTTTAAAAAAAAAGAAGGAATGCTTTTTCTTTTTAACAATAAAATGTTCAGATTAAGTAATTAATATGGAAGAGAGCATTCTTCTTTTAGAATCCTCGCCAGAAGAATAGTGTAATTGAAGAAGTTATCGCCCTCCTGAGGGTGGAGAAGACCGATGCAGAGCAAGGGAGGAGTGGGTGATGTATCGGAGGGTTCAGCCGATTCTAACTCGTAACTCGTAACTCGTGATTCCCGGCGTGGATTTGCCTAAGTGGCCGTCGCTTGAGCCCCAGTGAGCTACGAGCTACAGCCCAGCCTCTCCAACAGCGATTTATTGTATTGGTCCACTTGCAATTGGACTGCATTTCGTTTTCAGACGCGGCCGTGTTATTCTATTCAAGCTTTAAATATATACGTATATATATTCAGGAGCAAGCAAATGAAAGAGGCAATAACTTCAAATTGAAGTTGAAAAAGATTTAATTTATACTAAAACGCGATGAAATTTTAAGCGGATTAATTGATGAACGTAAACTAAATGTCTCTTTTATTTTTGGTAATTACTTTTAATGTGAAGAAAATATTTCCGAAATGACCAAGTAAATATATTATAAGTATTGTGAAAGTAAATAAGAAATGGGACAATCCATTTTTTTCTTTATAATAATTTAATAAAATGATGGGGGGGGGGGAATGAATGAATTAATCATTATAATTGCAAGAGCTGAGGCAATCAGTAAAGGGAGCGTACAAGTATTACGTAACGCAATTTTTGAAGATTTTTGACCCTCCCCTCCCCCCATGTAACGCGCCGTAACATTTTTCTCGACCCCCCTAGACGTTACGTAACGCTCAAGTGGCCATTTTTATCTAAAAGTACAATTATGTTGCACAAAGTATCGGAAAGTCGCTAAAATACCAGTTACGTAACGCGTTGTTCAACCCCCCCCCCCCTTCACCCCTTGTAACGCATGGTAACGTTTTACGAGACCCCCTCTCCCCCCAAATTGCGTTACGTAATACTTGTATGCTCCCTAAGGGTCAGTCACCCTTTATTTCAAAAAGATTTTATCCGAGTCAATATTCTTCTATTCATTAATTATAATTGTAATTAACAAACTAGAAATAAATATACAGGTTAAGGTAAGTTAAGGGGCGAGTCTCGAAAGACCATTAATAGCCGATTGAGAAGCTGGTTACTTTAGGCGGCAAGAGATGGCGTTAGTTCTGCCCATAGGAAAACCAGCATTTTAGCCCATTTCATTTGAAATGTTCCAGCAAATTAATTAAAGGCAAAAATTTAAAATTATCTTTTGTTTTAATGTGAAATCTAATCTAAAAAAAGGTTTTTTTTTCGAAAATAAAAAAAGGGTGATTTTAAGTTGTAGATATTTTAAATAACTAATTTAAAAAAAAAAATTGAGGTCGATAGCCTCAAAATTGTGGCCGCTGGAACCTTTCGAAATCAGCACCTCAAGACGCGCTCCTTAAAGAGAGAAAATAACTACATGAAATGTAGAGACAAAGATCGGGTCTCTGGTAAATAAAATTGAACTTTTAAAGTGTTATATTTTAATGATTAAAAACCCATAAATCTGAAAAACTATTATATTTTAAATAAAAGATAAAATAAAAAGTAGATAAAACATTTATGGATGGCATACGGTCGCCAAAAGAAAATAAATTTAAAAAAATAACTAAAGCATCTTTTAATAAATAAATAATAGTTGTTGGTTGATAAAAGCTAAACATACAGGAGTAAGAGATAAGCGGGATAACATAAATTTCTATAAAAAATCCTCTCTTCGCTTAAAAAAGCCCCAGAAAAGTAATTTAGTTGTTGAAGAAGATAATTAAACAATAGTTTTCTAAGGGGTGTATAAATTTTTGTATTCTGGAAAGAAGGCAACACGAATAACGACACCCTGGAGTCTACAGGGACAGAGTTGTTAACTCTCCGTAAATATTAACAATTGAGGAAATATAGTAGATGTTTAGAGCAATTAATAGAAAAATTTATTAGTGAATGTATTTTTTCAACATAAACTAAATCGAAAAATTTATATAGGGTCTACCTATATAAAAACGAAATGGAAAAATCTATATATGAACGATGTTATGCACGAAGGAACCTGAGATAATGGGAATTTATTTAATTTGCATTTGCAATGCAACAAGAAGTATCCTAAATTGGTTAGACTTACCCCCCGAGGGCGCAAGAGACAAAAAAAAATTTACTATAGTAGCCTATTTGTTTTTTGTTTGATTTTAACTATTACTTTCTATTATTTATATTGTATAAAATCATTTCAAATTATTTTTATTTTTTGAATAAAAAAAAAAAAAAACGTAACTAAAGAATATTTTTTCTTTCATACAAGTCGTATTTTTTTAACAAGTGCTTTTTTTATATTTCTTGATTGGTTGGTTTGATCTTTGTTTAACTTTTATTTATAAATGCAAAAAATAAAAAAAGAAGAAAAAGAATTTGAGCAAACTTTTACCTAATTATGAACAAAGCTAATGGAAGCCAAGTGCCTTGGAGAGAGAGAGAGAGTGAGTGAAGTTAGCAAATTTGATGAAGATCGAACCAAGATAAAACTTCAAAATATAATTTAATGACGTTAAGGCTTTAAGAAAAACCTCCTATTTTTATGAACTCAGTTCCTGGGATATAAAATTCAAATATCGCACCTAACTCAATTACGCTAAAATATTCCAATGTAAGAGAGCTTTTTTTTAATACCTAGCCTATATTATAATTTTTTTACTGTCAACTTTTAAAGTCAAATTTTAAAACCACTATTTCGTATTCATAAAAAAAAAGTATAAACTTTAATTCAAGGAATAGCGAATCTCCCCAACTCCTACACGGGTTCATTTTATTTTTTCAACCCCTCAGCTAATAGCCTTTAGCCTTGTTATCCGATTTTACAACTAGAGGATACAATCAACGAGAATAACAACAACAACAAACGCAACATACTTAAAACAACGACCAAGTGACAAATTATTTAGTTTTTCTCCTGGAAATGTCGGCATTTCTGTTAAGTAGCTTCAATTTCATGTTATTTATTTCACTTTTTTTTTATTCCTGTTTCCATTTTAATTTGTAATCAGTTGATGGATTTTTTTGTATAGGAGAAAATGTTTCGGGATAATACGACAAACAACAAACATTAATAATGAAATCCTATTTTTTATTTTATTTTTTTTTTTTTCAACAGAAAATAAATTTGATTTAAAATTGTTTAAGATATGAAAAACGAACTTCTATTATATCTCGCGTACATCTATTTATCTTAATTCTAATTATATATAAAAAACATTTGTTTTTTAAAAATAAAAAATTATCTAGAAATATGTAATATAAAAAATAAATCCTACCCGATAGTATAAATAATAAATGTCGAGGCATATTATAGGGGGTTCAGGAGCGACGTCTAAACGTATGTTAAAAAAAACTAGACTATTATAAGGAATTTTTCAATGCGGTTTTTTTTTAAATGAATTAAATTCATAAGAGATTATTGGGACATCGAGCTATAATTTTTTTAATGACTTATTAAAAAATTAAGGATATTAATTTTTTTGTTATCCAGCAAATACAAAAAAACAATCAGCCCCAATAATCTTTAATTTTTTTTTAAATTTAAAAATGAATTTATTGTTATTATTAATCACATATTAATTAAGAAATTTTTAAAATAAGCTTAGATAATTTATTTAAAATTCAACTGTCAAATTAGTTCAACATTCTTGCAATAGATGGCAGGCTAGTCTAACAGCTGATCCCCTTTTGGCCTATATTTATATATTTTTATGCTTTTATAAAAGATACATAATATATAATAACTTTTATAAAATATTTATTGTTAAAAGATCAATGAAAATCAACCAAATGCATTTAATATTATTAGCTACCATTTTGACATCTCTTGGCAAATTTTTGAATTACTTGATGTTTGGGCATACTTTTAATGACACACAACGGCATCTTAGCGGGAAAAACATGCGTAACCACTTCGCTCCCGTAGCCCCTTAAGTATAAGGAGAAAAATTTTAACAGTTTCCAAATATTTTTTCTTAATCTTATTCTTAAATTTCGCGTTAGCAAGTATATAATAAATGATATGGGAGAGAGAGACAAAGCAAGTTTAACTGCTGAAGAGGGAAGAAAGTCGAAGAAATTTCAGTCTTAGCTTCGGAAACTCGTGATTGTCATCCAGTTATTTATAACATGTGTCGTCTGTTTTGATTGCAAATTAATAAAAATAATAATTTTATAAAATGGAATCTTTGAATTATTTATACCAACTCAATTCTATGGTAATTTAAATAAGGGGTTGCTCATTACTCAAATGTGGGTTTGCCATCCCCAAATGAAGATTAGGGAGAGCAGCAGTTCTGACCCTAGTAGCTAGCATAATCGGCATTCCAGATTACGAAACATTATAACATCCCTTCTCTCTAGAATGGACTCCCTCAGGTGTTTCAATTTGACTCCATCACGTTGATGATTCTGATTGTAGTTTCAATGAACATTTAGGAAAATTGAAGGGTTATTTAATTTCTAAAATCTAATTCAATTTTCTAAAGATATTATTAACTAATTTTATTTAGATATTTAGTTATGTTTTGAAATTTCTCGTATACGAAACAAACATATATATATGCCCTCGGGGCATGGTGTAGAGGTTAGCGTGCTAACCTCATATACCAAACGTCGCGGGTTCGGACCCCAGGCAGTCCGATGATTTTATATAAGGCATTTGGATACCAAATGACTTATATAAGAAGGCCTGGACCCTAATATGTATAATTATAAATAACGGATATCGTTTAAAGTCTTAAATGGCCTAAGTTGCCGAAAAGACTGTGTGAATGCGTGTGTGAGTGTGAGTGTGAATGAGAAAAAAGTGTGAATGTTTTTAAAAAAAAAAAATATATATATTCTGGAAGGTTTCCGCGACCGGATGTATGCGAAGATAAGTTTTCTCGGGTTGTGTCGCGTGTGATGTTGAGATTTACTCGACGTTTCGGCTCTCCTTTTGGAGCCATTTTCAAGAGTATGGAATTAGGGGGGAATTGTTGGGGTGGTTTGTTTACGGGGTCGCAGTCTTGCTGGTCCCCAGGTCAATTTGGATGCCTCAGAGGCTTGGTTTGGTCTCTGAGAGCAGGAGGAAGGTTGAGTGTGTGTAATTGCGTTTGTGTTCGGTTTGGGTTGACTACGGGGCCTCAGTCTGCCTCCCCAAGTCGATGTGTTATTGGTTTGGTTAGTCGATGTGTTATTGGTTTGGTTAGTGGATGCGTTAACCAAACCAATAACACATCGACTTGGGGAGGCAGACTGAGGCCCCGTAGTCAACCCAAACCGAACACAAACGCAATTACACACACTCAACCTTCCTCCTGCTCTCAGAGACCAAACCAAGCCTCTGAGGCATCCAAATTGACCTGGGGACCAGCAAGACTGCGACCCCGTAAACAAACCACCCCAACAATTCCCCCTAATTCCATACTCTTGAAAATGGCTCCAAAAGGAGAGCCGAAACGTCGAGTAAATCTCAACATCACACGCGACACAACCCGAGAAAACTTATCTTCGCATATATATATATATATATATATATATATATAACTACTTCTTACATTAAATTGTAGATCAGTATCAATATTTACAAAAGAATTTAATTACGTTGACCGGAATTAAATTATTTTTCTCCTCTTTATTCTTCTTATTAATTCAAATTATTTTTGTTTAAAAAAACGCATCTTTTCTCCATTATTCATATGGATAACAAACTACCACTTCATAAATATAAATATAATATATTTCGTTTCGAAATTACTTTTGTAGACACACGATTCACGTTATAGATGAAAATGATTTGTAAGCTTATAGTCTTTTTTAGCATTTGTTATTTGTATATTGCTCTGTAGTAGATCCTTGGCATTATTTGTATATGTATGAGTAAAAAATCTCATCATGATTGTGTGTGTTTGTGTGTGTGTGTGTTTTATAAAGGATGAAAAGTTTTGCGTCGTTCCATCTCTCTGTCGCCTTTAGCAAAATTTGATTATTTTAAAAGTTCTTTCTTTCGCATTTCACAACTCATTTAAACGCACGAACAAACACAACCGTCTCACATTGTGCCCCCCCCCCTACCCTTCTCACCCCCCCCCCCCTTCACCACTCTCTCATCCTCTTCACTTTTCTTATTCTATTTTATTTTTTGTCATTCTTCCTTTTCCTCGTGCACTCAGAGAATTTAAGAGGATGATGATTTGCAACTACTCATGATTTATTTTTAATATGAAAATTTTATATTATCTAGTACAAGAAAAAAAATTATTGTAAGGCATATAAACAGATAAAGAATAGTCATAATTTATTATAATTACTATTATATTTTTAAATAATAATCTCTATAGGGACTATTTAATGAGTATACTAGGTATATAGGGAGAAGGGACTGACTTACAATCATCGCAATGCTTTAACTATTACACCTAAAAAGTTGAAATATGGCATGTAGATTATGTTTATTATGTAGGTGTCATTTAAGAAGCGATTTTTCAAAATTTCAATTTTAAGAGCATTAAATAGTCATTTTGGGATTTTTTTTTTTGATTTTACAATAACTTTATACGAGTTGAGATATCAATCTGCTTTCTTGTTTAAATAAATATCTAAAACAAAATTCGGTATGATTTTTAGAGTTTAATTGTGTTTTTTGATTGAAATAATTAAATACCGTGAAATCAGTTTTTTTTATGATTGATTATGACTGAAGCCCGGCTCTTGGGCTTGGTGTAGTTGGTAGCGCGCCTGCCTTGTATAGGGAGCGTACAAGTATTACGTAACACAATTTTTGAAGATTTTTGACCCCCCTCCACCCCATGCAACGCGTCGTAACATTTTTCTGGACCCCCTCCCCTAGACGTTACATAACGCTTAACTGGCCATTTTTATCTAAAAATCACAATTATGTTGGTCAAAGTACGGAAAGTCGCTAAAATACCAGTTACGTAACGCGTTGTTCAACCCCCCTTGTAAGGCATGGTAACGTTTTACGACTCCCCCCCCCCTTCCCCCAAATTGCGTTACGTAATACTTGTACGCTTCCATACCGAGAATCGAGGGTTCGGATCCCAGGCAGTCCGATGATTTTATTTAAGCCATTTGGATACCAAATAGCAATAAAAACTAAATACACTAAATAATAGATTTAAATATACTAGCCGCTCCATCCGTCCCCCTGAGCCTGCTGAGGACCCTCGCCTTTTCTTAAACAGGCGCTGCATTTTTTCAGACAAATTGTATTTTTAATACAGTAAATATTTTATATGGAATTTATTTACTTATGAAATTTAGTATAAAATTTAATTTTGAAGAATACTATTTACTAATCATATCCCGTGACACACCCGTCTAGGCGAGGGGCTTGCCGAAGGCGGCTAAAATGTTTATTCATTTTTATATGATTTAGAAATATATTTATATATTTATTTCAATTGTATAGATGTACTTTTACAAATTTTCATTCATCCCATTTCATACACCGAGTATGTATAAATTTAATATTAATTTTCGAATAATAAATATTTGGGAAATCTCTGAGACGCTATAATAAATTTAATTATTAATTTAATAACGATTCTATAAAGTTAATATAATAATCTAGAGAGAGATATTTATTAATATAAACTAGAATAATATATAATTAGTTTTAACCTCTTTGAATAAATAAAATAATTTCGTATAATTGAATTAATTAATTATCTGAAATTGAATAAAAACAAATCGTATATAAACTCTAATTTACAAAATAAATAAAAATCATTTCCCGTTTAAAATTTAAATATTTCTGCACTTTTCGTTTGTTTCTATTTTAGATTTAAGTTTAAAATTATAATTAGTAATTGGCCTATATCTAAAATTTTTAACATCTCAAATAAAAAATAGAATGTTTAAATTGACATTTATAATTTGAATAAATAAGAACGTAGTCTTAATGCAGAAAAAAAAAACTAAAAAATATCTCTTTAAAATAAAAGAGAAAATAAATCCGCCATTTTATTTTTTTCTTTGCAGCCTATTTTGATAGGTTATCATAACTGGCCAATAACAAATAAATCTATTTAATTATTTTATGATTTAGGAGGAGTTAAAAATATTTTTTTTTCCTTTTTTCCGCCTTCTTTTTTCTAAATCCCTCCCTCAATCATAAAATAACTAATAGACAAACTTTATTGGGTCTGTAAGTTAACAAATCACAATTTTTTATTTATTAATTTTTTTCTTATTTCTTTTGGAATCAGCATATGATATTTTACATCTGCCCACCCACTCTAAACCATAAACCGCATTAAACCAAGCAATCTAATGAATTGAGAGACAATTTTTGCTCCATCATTTGCAGGTGACAATATCACACTTAAAAATATTAATAATTGAAAAATAAAATTTATAATTACTCATTTAATAAAAAATTATAACCATAACAAATTTTACAATGAACAAATGATAATTTTTTTTTTTTTTTTTTTTTTATATAGCCTACAAGTTTTATTTTGGATTCGTTGATAATTCAAAGTTTAGGTAATGATTTTTATTAAGTTAAAATGAAGAATTTTTTTCTTTAAATACGTTTTATTTCAAGAAAAAAAATTCCGCATTATAAAAAAAAAAAAAATTACCAAGGGTCGGGGGTTTGGATCCCACCAGTCCGGTGATTTTATTTAAGCCATTTGGTATCCAAATGGCTTAAATAAGAATGCCCAATAAATATTAAATAAATAAATAAATATCCCAATAAATATATTAATAAATTATAAGTAATCGTTTAAGTCTTAAATGGCTTAAGTTGCCGAAAAGACTGGGTGTATGTGAGTTAATTGAAAGTTGATTTTTGACATGAATCCAATAGTTTCTCTCTCTAAATATTTATATATAGGTAAGAGAAAGAGAAATTGATGAGAACATAAAATCTAAATGAGCCTTCTCCAAAACTGCAGATATATAAAACATCACATTAAAAAAAAATATATAATTAAATTTTCACTTGAATACCATATTTTATCTTTCCAAAATATATGGCAATGTCTTAACAGAAGAAGAGGGTGGAAAATAAACGGTGATGATCATTTGTGAAATTTTTCACGGATTATTAACCCCATTGGGAAATGTAATATAGAATATTTTTAGGAAAAAAAAATCCATTAAAAACATTATAATAATAAAGTGTCAGAAAATGACTTGGCTTTTTATTGCCAGACGATATTCAAGTGTCGCAAATAGGAACTCGGTGTCATGTCTTATGATCTCATTCAGGAAATTAGAGTTTTAGCAAAATCTCAGGATTATTGGTAAAGTAGAAAAAGAGGAGTGAGGTGGAAGAGTTTTTGGCAAATAGAAAAAAAGACACCTTTTTTTTTTTTTGAATGAATTTGTGACAGGATATCGAAAAGACGTTCTAATAAGGTCCAACGCCAATCAAGCCCTTTTATAACCGACAAGTTTAGATCTGATAATTTTATCAGATAATGCATTAGCGCAAAAAAATTGAATTTCTATCAAAGTCGTTCTTTTTTTAGAAAAAGAAAGTGTGTCTATGTGTGAGAGTGTGAGGTCTCGAAAGAAGTCAGAAAAAATGATAAGAATCTTTTATGTGTCAATGAACTTTACTGAATGGAGGCCTGTTATTTATTTCTGATTCATATCTATGCAAATTTAATTAAATTTATTCTATTTTTATTTGCTCTAATTTTCTTTAAAAAAAAAATCATAAATAAATTTAGACAATTTAATTTTTTTAATTAATAAATTTATCTTGTTATATTTGTTTTATTTAAATTATGATATTAATTTCTTAAATGAAAATAGACTAAATAAGATGTTGAAAAATAAAAGTATATTTCAAAATTTGAAATCTGTCAAATCAAATATAAAATGGTTTTATTTATAAATCAAAAAGTCATATATTTTGACAATAGAATTTAAAGAAACTCAAAAAGAGCCAAGAGCGGATCCAGAGGAGTTTCTCGGGGGGGGGGGGGAGGTAATCTGGTGTGACTGGTAGCACAGCACACAATTTTTTCTTAATTTCGGTAATTTAAGGGCGCATTCTGTAGTTGTTTGCCAGAATATAAATACAAAGCAAATTTTTAAGTATTAATTTTTAAAATTTTACATTCAAAATAAATCTTTTTTCGAAAAAAAAGTTTTTTTTTGTTAAATCTCGGGGGGAGTAATTACCCCCTTTACCCCTCCCTCCGCCCTTGAAAAGAGCTTATATGGTTATAATTGATTTTAAGTGTGGGTTCGTTAATTGGAGGAAAAAGTGTCAACGCCTTCAATACGATAGATAGGCCACCACACTTATTCCCTCCACTAATAAAGTTCTGTATAACTTTAGGTAAATAAGAGCTCATTTTCTTTAAAGAGGGAGAAATATAAAATTGTATTTGTAACTTAATGGTAAATAATTTAGCGTTTTCCGAGTGAACAAAAATTAATATTAATAATATTCGCAAAAAATCTAATAAGCGAATATTTTTAATTAAAATTTTTTATCTTTTTATATGAAGAATACATAGTTATCATTATAAAAAATTTGATCTCATTGAATAAAAAAAAAGTAATTTTTAAAAATGTCTGCGGTGTGTGCGAGTGTTAGATTGAACAAAAACAAAACATTTTTGACGAATCGTGCCTAAAATTGTTTTTTTTTTCAATGCTTTTCCATGGGTCAACGCATACTGATTAGACAAAACACAATTGGGTATGATTTGACATCTTTAAAAAAATGACAAAATTGAGCGTTTTTGTTCAATGGCTGAACATTTTGTCCAAAGTTAACGCACACCGATTAAGCAAAAATGCAAAAATGGCCAAACATTTTGTTTAAAGTCAAATTATGTTGCTGAATGATAAAACATTTTGCCTAATCGGTGTGTGTTAGCATTGAGCAAAATGTTTTGCTCTTGGACAAAAGGTTTTGTTCAATTTTTCGAGTTTAGCACTCATTTGAAGCATTGTTTGTTTACCAAACAAATTTTTTTGGCAAAAAGAACAAATTTTTTTTTAATTTTCTTTCCCCTTGGCAACACGAGATGAGAATTCTTACCTTAAATAAATATTGCAGTCTTCATAAAAGAACACTGTACATGAATAAAGAAATATAGGGTAAGAGAAAGTAAAGATTTGGTAGGATAATTAAAATTTCCTTGAGGTCAGATGATCTCCATATAAAATTATATTTAGATAATGATTATTTTATGAAGATCATTACCATAATGCTTTAATTTTCAATTAATTTAAGCTCTAAAGTAGATGGATGAACTGATTGCGTTTTTTTCCCTGGTTTCTAGAAGAATCCCTCTACGCCCCAATATAAATCAATCATTACCAAAAGTTATCGTCACTCATCAGCATATCTGTCATTTTACTATGATTTTTTAACTACGTTTTTTTTAACAAGAAATTTCTTATCTAATAAAAGTCGAGTTTCGCTAAAAAAATATGATTTTTTTTTCAATAACCTAAAGTGACTTTCCATTGATTAAAATTAGTGATTAATTTTTAAAACAAAATTCTTTTTAACTTATCAATAAATAAATCTTGGCGTATTATTTCAGAATGGCGCAAACATAGCGCGGATTAGACGGGCTTATTCTCTTTGGCGGTTTGCAAAATAGCTGCAGCACACCTGTTCGTTTTCTCTCGTCATAATTTATAAATTCCTATTCAGAGTATCGTGAATTTTTTTTTTTAAGTTTTAATAAAAATAGGATAAATCTTGCTTTGCAGTAAACTTTGCAAGAATCTTTTTGATCTTAGTTGTCGCAAAATATTAAAAAAAAAAATTTATATTAGAATAAAATGTGAAATTCAAATAAATAATAATTTTGATTTGTTAAGCAATTATTTTTTATGTATTTGCTTTATTTCTTTAATTATTTCATTGGTTCATTAGCAGAAAGAGTGAAATCAACAATTTTA
>JAKCPI010030071.1:0-15556 GCA_023213315.1 Euborellia annulipes | reverse complement strand
TGAGCCGGCTGGCAATAATCAAAAGTGTGGAGATTTGTTACAACAGCGTCAATGTGGTACGCTCACAGCAAAACGTAGAGAAAGGATTTCTTACAAATTTCCACACTTTTGATTATTGCCAGTCGGCTCTGAAGATGGCCTAGACCTCGGGCGAGAATTGAAATAAAAGAATATTTGACTGCACTCTTCTTGTTTTTTTCCTGACTCCATCACCGAAATTATTTTCTTTATTATTATTTATAAAATAAATGTCTTTCTGCTAGCTCTCCCTCCCACTTAATTTGATTAGCATACCTACATACTCTAGTTGTTGTCTAGTATTATAAGCAGTTGGGTTTGAGGTGTCTAGGATCTTGAAACAGAGGAAGCACGGAAGTTGTAGTGTAGGAAAGACGGAGAGGAAGGCGCATTTAAGATTGATTATAAATTTTACCTCTTGTGTCTTAACATACTATCACTATACCTCAACACAAAAAAATCTGGTGAGAGCACATCACATAACTTTCAAATACCGATGGTAAGAGAAAGTTTGTTAAACCAGATTTTTTTTCTTACACTTTGAATTATTAATTCTTTCATATTTTTGTTTTGTTTGTTTATTTATCTGAACATATATCACTTTTCTCGACATTGATAAATGACTCATTATTATGGAATTTTTAAATTCAACACTTTTAATTTAAATATATTGTATTGTCTGCTAGTGTATTTCTCTAAATAAATTAATGTTTTTTTAAAGATCTTTTTCGGCATCTGGGGTCATTTGGACCCAGATCTATTTTTCTAAAATATACTCTAAACAAATATTATTTTAAATTTCTAAACTCTATTTTGAATAAAGAATGACCTATTATTTGTTTAAAATAAGACAAAAGTTTACACATTTGATTCGCTTACTTCAGAAAGGCAACATGTCCATATATTAAAATTTTTTAGGAGAGGCAAAAAAACAGAGAACAAGTCCGGAACTAGTTAGTTACCTGTCTGCACTAAACAAAAAACTTAAGGCGCTGCCATAGTACTATTTGGTGGACAAGTGCTTTTTATGCGGTAAACGATGGGTTGACCCATTAACAATTTCATCAAAAAACTGAAAATGCATATTTTTTGGACTAGTTGCCTTTCTGCAGTAAGCGATTCATTTATCATCACGATTTTTTATTTTATTTTGAAATTAGATCTACATTGTTAGATCACTAAAATGTTGCCCTGGGTGGAAACCCAATGGACCTATTTTTTCTATCTCTAGTACCCCGCGATGATCTTTTTCAATCCAGCTTCAGTTCTGTTATTACCATTACAAAATGAATTAGTTAAATTAGCAAATAAATATTAAAATAACTCTCTAAATATATATTCAGTAGGTATAACCTAACGCATATATTAATGAAATGAATTTTAATAATGAGTTGGAAGTGTGAAAGGAAAAAAAAAGGAGAGGGAAGAGGAGAGAATAGAAATATCCTCCGAATGACTCATAAGAAAAGCATAAATTATAATAATAGACATTTCAATTAAAAACATCATGAATTGTTAAAATAAATTAATTTTTATTAGAATTCTTGACTGGACTAGAAATCTTTCTAGGGAGAATACTTTTCTCTTAGATCCCACTTCACTACGTAGTCCTGAATACTAACAAAAAATAAAAACTAGCGTTTAAATTATATCTAGATGTAATTCACAAATTTTTTTTCATATTTCAGAGGGAGGGATTTATTTAAGAAGTTTTTCATTTTACTATATTTTTTATGACTCAAATATTTAGGCTAATTAAACGTCCCCAAATAATCTTCATTTAATCAATCGATCCGCCATGACTTATTAATTAAAATTTTAACACCATTTTTATCTCTATATATTTCTTTTAATTTATAATTTTTGGAATTTCGGGGGGGGGGGAGCTTGGACCTCATATCCCCTCTTAAATACGGCCCTGATCCAGCTGTACTTTCCGAATTATTGAAAATGAGAACTAATTTTAATGATGAGGAGGTAAGGCAGCAAAATTATAAAAAATTGCTTTTAACACTTCTACCGAGTTTTCGGCCGTATCTTCCGGGCCTTCTTCACTTTTGAACCAGAAGTCATGTTCACCTCCAGATCATGTCAGGAAATGCCAAGAGTTCTTCCTAAGCTCCTGAAGAAACGGCCGAAACGTCACCAGAAGAACAATTTTTTTTTATAATTTTGCTTTTGGCTGCCCTATCCTCATCATTAAGTAAACATTCAGCCACTACTGAAATTTTCTTTAATATTTTCAAAAAATAAACAAATTTTACTGCACCTCTGGCAATCGCACTAAAACAAGAATTGGTCAAGTCAAAACCAAAGGTAGAGGTTATTCATTTTTAGGGATAAGAGGGGAATGACGTTAAATTCACTATTACTTTATTTTGCACACTGGGTTTTGATTTTGTAAGAGGCTTGGGAGGGGGGGGCGATCAATGGCGTCATTTGGGGGGGGGGGGGGGGCAGGGGGGGGGCATTTACCCCTTCCCCAAGGGCTCTGATTTTTATAAAATTTTATATTATTCTAAATAAAATACTCCAAAATACATCTACGAGTATACAAACTGTACAAAATTAAACAATTAATTAAATTAAATATGTTTTGGCCAAATTTGAGTACCCATTTGTAAGTAAATTTTAAGAAAAAAAATGTTTGCCCCCCCCCCCAAGAAAAAGTTGAAATGAAGCCACTGGGAGCGATCCCTTCTTTGACTACGCCTATGTATAAAACAAGCTTCCCAGACACGGACGACACATATATTGAGTAAAGATCAAAGGAGCATTTAAAGAAAAAAATTATCATAAATCAAATGCATTTTGTGAAAGTTTATTTGGAACCAAAAGATAACATATCATTGGGTAATTGAAATTTAAGGTCAATTTTATAAGATAAAATTTCCTTTTTTTCCTTCTATTTATCTCGTACCTGGTATATATTAATTAATAATAATAGAAAATCAATGTATTATTAGTAATCTTATCACTTCTAATAATCAAATGATAATTTCCTAAATCATTCCATCTTTCTTTAAAGGAAACAAATTTTGACATTAAATAATTAAAAAAAATTTATTCTTTTTTTTTTTAAACATATATTTTTATTCAAAAATAATATTTAATTAGAAAATAATTTAAACACTTCATTTGTTTAAAAAAATACTTTTTATCTATAAAATATTTTAATGTTAATTTAATGAGTTTTCATATCTAGAACAAAAAAAGAAAATATTAAGAGAATTCATATTTAGATGAACGATAAGGGACTTAATCTTAAGTTGATAATTAAAAATTGACCTTTGTATTAATTGACAATTATTATTCAATGATGACATTAAAATTGTGTGATGTTTTATTGAAAATTTTCAAGTTCATTAATGTGAGTTGGCTTTTTCCAGTAAAATAAAGAATGAATTTAGTAAAATCTTACAATGGGAGTGTATGGCCTTCCTCTCACCGATTTGAACAAAATTTTATTTTTTTATGAGTGGTAGTTAATGAAAAACAAATTCTATTAAAGCGAGAGAATGCCCTTCTCAACCGTTCGTCTAAAAAAAAAGTTAAAGATTTTGCCAGCATGCCTTAAGCCGTTGCGAAGAAGCATATTTCTAATAGCATCTCTAATGTTTTCATTGCTTTTACGATCAATATCATTCTGCATCTTGCAAAGGCACTACAGGCACTATAATTATTAATATTACAATTTTTTAATTTTCGCTCTTTATATATTTTGACCTTTATGTTTAACAATTTTTTTTAAAACGAACTCTTGAGAAGCGCAATCTCTCGCTTTAATGGAATTTGTTTTTCATTAAGAAAAAATTTCGTTCTAATCGGTGGAGGGAAGGCCGTACACTTCCCTTGTTAGTTGCTATTTTGGTAATAAACTGGGCCAGAGTCTCGAATTTCCGTGTTCCACTTTAATTAATCTTCTTCCGTTTAGTTACGAATCACTTTTCGCAAATTCATAACTCAAAGAACAATTCTAAACGTTTGTCAAATGATTGCTGTTTGTGAAAAAATTCTGATTCATAATGACGAAAAGCAAATTAACTTAAATTTGAAACATTTTTTTTTTCTCAGACTATTATGTAAATTTAGAGATTTTTCTGGGAATATATTCCAAATTCAAGAGATGAGACTTCTACTGCTAAGCCAGTGATTCTCAACCACTGTGCCGCGGCATTTTTATGTGTCGTCAAATCCTTAAAGTGTGCAGCCAAATTTTAGAAATGTATTATTAACTTGTATAAGCTGAAGAGAAGTTTCTGTTAATTTTATGGAATGGAAGAGAGAAAGTACGGGTGCAGCAAATAATAGAGCCTTTGGATGCCAAATGGCGAAAAGGAAACGTTTCGGACAAAATTTTATTCGTCCATCCTCAGTCCTTGCTACAAAAAATATACAAATTTAAATAATACAACACTAATTCGAAATTCAATTACAATAAGATCTTACTAGGCTTATAAATTAATTAGAACCAAAGTTGTCATTGTTGTTGCGGCACAGATTTGTGCACGACAACTTTGTGTCTAATTAGTTTATAAGCCTATTAAGATCTTATTGTAATTGAATTTCGCATCTGTGCTGTAATATTTAAATTTGTATATTTTTTTTGTAGCAAGAACTGAGGATGGACGAATAAAATTTTGTCCGAAACGTCTCCTTTTCGCCACTTGGCAACCAAAGGCTCTATTATTTGCTGCACCCGTACTTGCTCTCTTCCATTATTAACTTGTAATTAATCCCCTTAATAAACGTACTGTTGTTTTTGTAGTACATATTATTTTATTTTGCATTCAAAATTATCATAAACTATTTTACACAGTCTATTATAAGTAAGTAAAAAACTTTTTAAACTTATCCTTTTCTTTGTGTGCCGCCATATTTTGAAATCGTTAAAAGTGTGCGGCCACATCAAAAGTAAAAAAGGTTGAGAATCACTGCTCAATAATGTAAAAAAATATTCTTGAGTTGATAAACTAAAGTCTGTTTTTCTTAAAACAATGCAGGTGTAGACTTAGTTTTCAAAAAAGAAGAAACCTCTAACTGTGGTGGCTGCCAAGTCCCCCGGGCAAAAATAAATTAAACGTTTTTATTGATACTGGATGTGAAGAGGAAAAAATTATTGTTTTTGTCTTTCTGGGGAAATAAAGAACAAATTATTAAATTATAATAAAACCTCCTAAAAAAGATTTCCTTTTAATGATAACATCCCCAGGTAGTAACAGCCTTTCAATTGCTTGTGATTAAATCATTTTGTTGATAAATTGAGTATTTTTAATTTTTATGATGGATGATGATGAACTTGAGATAATAATGATAATCCGAAATTATAATTATTTAGATCTATCTTTTACCTAATCTATCATCACATCAGTGCACAATTAATAGTGGAATAGCTACGCTCTATGGAGCTGGCTGCATTAAATTTTCAATTATCTAACTTGCATCAACAAATCTGTCATCGTGTCTTTTATAGAGAAACTAGCATTAAGGAGATAATTTCAGAGTTGAGTTTCCTAATTACGAAGAAAGAGAAATATAGACTTAATTCAAGATTAATGGGAATGCAAGAATTTATGAAGGTTTATTTAATTAAATCAGTTTGGAACAAAGACAGCTTTAACTGTAATAGATTAGATATAAAATTCCAGCATAATCGTCTTAATTTTCTTAAATAAAATTTCATTCATACAATAATTCTTGTTTAACCTGAAAAATATTTTATTAATAAAAAAATATGGTGTGACCGTTTGCCCAGCACAACAACTTTCTCTTACCTTCGATAATTGAAACTTGTTCTGAGCTTTTCACACTAGATTTTTTGTGTCGACATATGTTCAGTTTCCGCCGATCATGGGAAAATATTTATATTTTGATACCATAGCAAACATTTCTCCTATCTTTCCTATGAAGTGCAAGAGTAAAGTGGTCTTAAAACAATTTTGAGAGCAAAATGAGTGGTTACGACCTTAAGAAAATTTATTAAATTTTTGATTTATTGATTTACCAGTATTGGTATAACAAGAAGAAAGGCAGGAGTATGTTTCGGTGAAATTCATTCTCCCGTCTTCTTCAGTCTTTCAATATTTAATAACAATGTTATACTCGTACACAGCCTCTGACTTCATTGGTTTATTAACCATGGGCGTAACTAGAGGGGTCCGAGGGGAGGGGGCAGAAGGCACGTGCCCCCCCCCCAGAAGGGTGGGTCCCTGCCCCCCCAAAAATTGAGACAATATGAAGGCCTTCCAGGCCCCCGGAGGATGGCTGTTTCCATGCACTTCCCCACCCTCCCTCCAACCAAATTCCCCTAGTTACGCCTGTTATTAACTGGTTTTCAGATATAAATATGTTGAGTCTAGATGACTCTTTTTTTTTTTTTTTTTGGAATGGGTGCATAAGGTCCGAAGACCTATAATGACCAATAGTCACATGCAGCCAGGAAGAAAATAAAAACAAAAGGAGAAGCATAAAGGGAAACTCAACTGCGGGAACTGAGAAGATGCCTGTTGAGATTAGACTGGAAAGTCTGAAGATTGTAGGTTTTGGGGAAGATAGACGCAGGGAGCTTGTTCCAATCACGGGAGGTCATGGGGACAAAGGAAGAATTAAATTGATTTGTTCTGTTAGTCGTGATCTGAACAGCATAGGGATGCTGGGAAGATGCCTCTCTTGTGTTCCGTGAATATGTTGCATTGGGTGGGATAATTGATTTTAATTCGGCAGAGCATTGACCATGGTAATACCTGTAGAAGAGAGATA
This sequence comes from Euborellia annulipes, assembly GCA_023213315.1. Lineage (NCBI taxonomy): Eukaryota > Metazoa > Arthropoda > Insecta > Dermaptera > Anisolabididae > Euborellia > Euborellia annulipes. Next base: position 8,779 of record JAKCPI010030071.1, on the reverse strand, counting down.
GTGCAGATACTCTTCTTCTATGATCTAGTGACTGTAGGGATGCAGTAAGGGTAGAATCACCTATCAGTCTAATTGCACGCCTCTGTATGGCTTCAAGGAGGAGAGAGCGTCTTTCGACGCCCCTCGCCAAAGGTGGGAACAATATTCAAGACACGGCCGAATTTGGGCTTTATAGAGGATTAGTAGTTGTTGGGAGGAAAAGTAACGCTTCGTTTTGAATAGGAAACCCAATTTCCTTGCGGTAGATTTAACCACAGAAGAAATGTGGGTGCTCCAGGAGAGATCAGATGTAACTGTCACTCCCAGAACAGAAAAATGAATCTTTGAACTCGAGACTATTATTGCTGTAAATAAAAACTCTTATTCCTCCGTGACGTTATTACGAAAAAAATTTCCTTCTACCTAGGTGACTCCCTCACTAGCATTGGAAAGGGTTTCGTAACTCTTTTAGGGACATGAATTGAATTTGCGCTATTATACTGGATTTTAGAAAAAGTTTGCTTCCTTTGGTTTAGACCTCCTGCTATCATCCCCTAATTCATTTATTTCCCCATCTTTCCTTTACTTTGTGTCTTATATCATAATTTATTTTTCCAATAAAATAATTAGTAAAAAATTCACATAGCTAATAATTATTTATTTCCTTCTCATTTGATTTAGAGGTCAATAAAATTTCTTTATCGCCTTAACTCATAAATAATTGTAAGATAGTTGCTTTATTTCACTCTCAAACATATGCTTTTTCCACATCAATGTGTTAGCGTAACATGTCTTTTTTGTCTTATCAGGCATCAGGTCGTGCGTCGGGATGACCTGTCCTTTTACTTGGTTGGATTTGTAATTTCTAACGCTACATTGCAATATGGGAATAAAAAGCTGAAAAGAGATGTTTTGCGATTGAAATAAAAAAAAATTGCATAAAGATTAACCTAAAATGTTTTAACTAGGAAGAGCCTTGTTTGAAAAGGATGGAATTTTTTTAAAACAATGCTTAAATAAACTGTTCATTAGCCAGTCAATATATCGTTTAAGATAGCAATTTTGCGAGATATGTTTGGGCAAAATTGCACCCCCTGGAGGGTAGTCCACCCGCCGCGAAAGCGTGGAGACCCTGGTTCGACTCCAGGGGGTGCAATTTTGCCCAATCTTAAGCACAAACATATCTCGCAAACTTGCTATCTTAAAATGTTTTGTCTAATTTATTTCCTGGCTGCCCTCCTGCTCATGCTTTTTTATATTTTGTAGGCATTTTATTTTTATAAGTGTTCAATTCAAAATCAAAATAATTCCTTCCAAAAGGAATTCATATTTTCTGTTAAATCGAAAATATTGTATATTATATAGGGTAGTATATATCTGGGTAAGTTACGAAAACTCAGACTATCTTCACTTTTTTTGCACGTCTTTCGGCTGACTCAACCTGGCAATTTTCAGTAGACTACAAAAATATAATTTGGTTTAGAGTAATTATTTTTAGAGAAGCGGGTCTAACCTTTATACGAGCATAACTTGATCGTAGAGTTGCCAGTTCCCAACTTCTAGCAAATTAGAATTTAAAATTCGAAAATTCTTCTAACTAGCATTGAGGATTCTTGCCGCGACTAACAAATTAAAACTTGAAATTTAAAAATCACAGTTCTGGCCTTGAAGACACATTTTAATTTACGGACCCCCCCCCCCCCATCAAATCATATTTTTGTACTGAAGATGGCCAGATGTTATTTCCGTCGAAGTACCGTCAAAGAAAGCGATGTTAGAGCGGAGTAATTTCCGAAGCTTGCTCAAGTTAAATAACTAAATTATTTGTTATTCAATTTCTTTCTTCCCAGGTAGCAATGATGATGATTTTTGATTTTTTTTTTTCATGCAAGTCACTTATCCCTTTTCGCTGAAATTCCCAATGAATTAATCTCTTCAACAGAATAATTACAAATAATTATGTCACAAAGACAAGAATGATAATTTCTTAATGAATTTTCCGGTTACAATGTTTCAGTGAAACTGATTCTAATCATTATTAAATTTGAATATCACAATTTTTTGTCAATTATGTTTTTAATAATATAGAATTAAATTAAATTAATAATTTATATTTCAAATTTATATTGATATTCATTCTAATTTATCTTTTTATATAATACCGTTATGTATAACAATTTTTTGTTTTTGTATTTATTTCTTTGCCTTTTTTTTCTTCTCAATATTCATACAATGATTCAATATAAATACTTGAATATGACTCATTTAACTATTCATCGAAGTTCAACATGATCTTACTTTGAAGGTTTTAATTCTAAAATTTATTAACACGACCTAAGCTTTTCTTGCTACAAGATCAGATATAAATTTTGAGCCTTCTCCGCCTGTATTCAAAAATACAATCGCATTAAAAAGTTTTTTTATTAATAATAAATGAAACATTACATTAATTAATTAATCGGCGAAGATAGGGGAATGGCGCTCATTTACGCCTAACAAGTACAAGAGTGGAATTTTATTTGAATATGAAAAAATGTACACTCACATGGAACAGAGAGAAAAGAGATAATTGAAGAAAAACTTGCCATTCGCGTTTGCTTCGTCTACTTGTTACATTAGGCTATGTAGTCTATATTTGTAGATTTCATTTCTCTAGTGTGGAAATGGCGCTAATTATCTACCAAATCAGCAGGAGGTGGCAGCTAGAAGCTTCCTGGATGCCACCTCCTGCCGCTCATCTCAATTGTAGATTACATCAAAACTGATGTGAGTCTTTTATTACCAGACCTTATCCTTTATTGAAAAATTTAAATATTACTACAACAGGTGCACATTGTTAATATTCGACTCCGAGTCCGGGGAATTTATTTCCAAATCTTTCCCTGTCGTTTATCTCTTAATAACAATACAATAAACAATACAGTAAAAGTGTATAACAATGAATCTCTGTGCTTGATTTTTGTATAAAAATATTTATCCATATTTGTTACTTTCTCTTACCTATGTATATATGTAATATTTATATAGAGAGAAAGTATTGGATTCATGTCAAAAATTCGATGCCGAGATTTTGATGGATATATGGACCGTTTATTTTGAAAGTGGTGTAAGTCCATTTTTTTTAAAAATGAGATATCATATAATTTATGCTTAAATTAATGTAAATTTTCAATGTATAAATAGCTAGTGGTAAATTTCTTAAAAAATTTCCATGTTTTGTACAATTGAAAATTGGTCGGTAAATAGATTTTTTAATAAACAGATATGTTAACCTTTTATTTTCTCGAAACAATAAAAAATGGACTTACACCACTTTCAAAATACACGGTCCATATACGTTTTGAGGTACCCTGAATCCAAAAAAGTGGTTTTCGCGCGACATGGACTGTCTGTCTCTCTGTGGGTATGTGTGTCTGTCAGGGGCGTATATAGAAATTTTTTTCGGGGGGGGGCGAACTCAAAAATTTTTCTGCGGAAAAATTTTTTTTTAAGAAATTATATTTTTTTCATACGAAATTTTTTGAGGAATATTTTTTCTTTTGTGGAACCAAAGTTTTCCATCCTGCGGAAAAATTTGTTGCGCTGATGTCTGTATATCCTATATATGTATAGGTGTTTGGGAAATTTCGGGGGGGCCCGGGCCCCCTCGGCCCCCCCCCTTATATACGCCCCTGGTGTCTGTGAACAAAATATCTCAAGAACGAAAAGAGCCATGAGGTTGAAATTTTATATTTAAGTTAGGTATCTTCTTGGGAAGTGACACTAAACTTTTGAACAAAATCAGCCAAAAAGTACTAGTACTTTACTGATGAACTTTTTCAGATTTTTTTTTTTCTCAAAATGCGCTCCAATTCTAATATATCGGCGGAAACAAAATATATGTCGACACAAAAAATTTGGTGTGACAAGAACAGAACACAACTTTCAGTTGTGTTCTGTATACTAGTATGATTCTACTTTTTATCTTACGTCCTGTACTAACTGCATCCGGAACAAATACCCCGCTCGTCCCACTCTAGTTACTAGGGCCTGTATATTATTATAATAAAGAATAAATGAAATAAAATACCTATATTTAGCTTTATATCTATCTATCTATCTATCTTCCTAATTAAAATAATATTTTTGCTTGGAATATAAATGAATATTAATAAGCAATAAATAAACATTTTTGCAGCAAGAACAAAGTTCAAATTTTTAAGGAATTTTCATATCATTTTTTTATGAAATTATATCAAAAACAAGTATTTTACATATTATTATCCAAGCAAGGGCGTAGTTAGACATTTTCTGGGGAGGGGGGCAACCACTCGCTAGGACGAGAGGGGGACAACCAATTAATATATACCGGTACATAGATTATTAATTATTAGTATTATTAATTATTTTCCTTATATAAGCTCATTTTAAAAAAATTTACAATGGGAAAAAATATATATTCAATATTTGTTTTTAATAGACAAAAAATTTTCAGGCTTTGGCCCCTCCTCTCCCTCCCCCTGGGTAAGCCCATTTACCCAAGTATTAAAAAATTGTACGCTATCCAAGACAAAGGAATTGCCTTCTTTACTAAAAATTTCTTTATTTTGCTAAAAAAAAAAACAATAAATATTCCACTGCTTGCCATTTATTTAATAATTAAAAAATACTTAAAAAATGGGAATTAAGATTATTTTTTTATGAATGTATAGGCCTATAATTAGGCCTATAATTATTCTAATTCCTGTTTTTTTCTATTTATATATATTGATAAAACATGTTATTCGTTCTTAATCAAACGTAAAAAATCTCACCTACAAAAAATTTAATTTTATTCCATCTGAATTATAATTGATCAAATATCTATTAAAATTATATTGTATTAAAAAATTTCTAACTCTTCTATATGTAAGGGCCATGCCATTGTAAACCCTAGATAGACATAGACCTCAATCATTCCTATTTTTTTTTTTTTTTTAGATTGCTTCTGATTTTTTTCATTCAGAAATTTTTTGTAATTCCACTATATTTTGAACTTTAGACCATCCGGCCTTTTCTTTGCCAAGTGCGCTCGTCATACCTCTCTCCACAGCTGCTAATGGCAGGGCCGGAACTAGGAGATTTTGTAGGGGGGGCAAAATTTAATTTACCGCCCCCTCCTTAAAATTTTCTATACAAAATTCATATCATTTTACCTTTTTTTAGTAAATCTTTCTTTAATTGCCGCCCCCTGAAATCTGCCGCCCGGGGCACACGCACCCACTGCCCCCTCCTAGATCCGGCCCTGGCTAATGGACATCACATTTCGATATATTAATAGAATATCATTTTAATTTGACTATCATCCTTTCTTGTTATCTTATTCTATCTAGGTTTTTTTCTCTATCTCTTAAAAATTCTCTTAGTCACAGTTGGACTTTTCATCTTCTTGAGGGAAGGCAAAATTCAAACATCTATTATTTTCCTATAAATATAATTAGGAGAGAAGTTGCTGTTGATGTTAGAAAATAGAAAGAGAAAGTACAGGTCCAACAAAAAAAGCCTTTTCCATCTTCATTCCTTAAAAACTAAAATACTAATAAGCCCTTAAGGACTGAAGATGGACAAATCAATGTCGTCCGAAACGTCTCCTTCACCATTCGTCATGCAAAAGCTTTGTTTTGAGCTGCACCTGTTCTTGCTCTTCCATATTTCTATAAAACTTTCCCTTCTAAATTACCTTTCTGCTTAATGTTTATTTCAGAGACAAAATTGATGAAAATTTTCAAAATAAAAAATCTTAAAAAAGAATTTTTCAAAATTTTCATTCGATTGTTCCCTAGTACTATTATGGCGTTGGGATTTGTGAAAATAATTAAATCAATAGTTTTATTTAAATTCTTAAATAAATAGCTTGATAATATCTGAATAGCAATCAAATCACATTTAGGAGACAAACAAATCGCTAGCACATTTTTACTTTCTCTTACTTCTATAGGTCTATATATATAGAGAGAGAGAATGTATTGGATTCATGTCAAAAATCCGAAGTCGAGATTTTGATGGATATAAACGTTTTGAGGTGCCCCAAATCCAAAAAAAGTAAAAAGTAGTTTTCGCAACATGGTCCGTCTGTCAGGGTCTGGCTGTGAACAAAATATCTCAAGAACGAAAAGAGCTAGGAGGTTGAAATTTTATATTTAAGTTAGGTACCCCCCTGGGACGTGACACGAAGCTTTTGAACAAAATCGGCCGAAAAATAGTAGTACTTTACTGTTGTACTTTTTTAATTTTTAATTTTTTTTTTTTTTTTTTTTTTTTTGATTTTCTCAAAATTCTCTCTCATCACGGTTTTGATTAAAATTCAAAAATCAATTATTTTTTAGATTCTCTTTCAAATATATATTCTCATTTTGTTCCCATTCCCAAAATTGTTTGAAGCATACTTTACTTTTGTACTTCATAGGAAAGATAGGAGAACTGGTTGCTATGGTAACAAAATATTATTTTCCCATGTTTATAAATTTTACATCTTGAATTCTAATATCTCGGCGGAAACTAAATATATCTCGACACAAAAAAATCTGATGTGACAGGCACAGAACACAACTTTCGATTACCGAAGGTAAGAGAAAGTTGTGTGCTGTGCGACCAGTCACACCAGATTTTTTTTTAAAGTAGACTAATTGTAAATTTCGAGAAAGCCTTTAGGCAAACATAATTAAAATATTTTAATAATCTTATCTGAAATATCTATCTATCTTTACTTCTTGTTTATATTTAACATGACCTAAAAATGCAAAAACACAGCGTTTCATTCGTCCTTTTGATTTCGTTTAAACTTCTTAGATTAACCGTTCAGATTTCTTGAATCCTATATCATAAAAAGTATTTATAAAATACCTGTCTTCAGAATTTATTTACAAACACGATTCTTCCCACCCACTTTACGTGAGCGCATTAAATAAAAGAATTGATGAATGAATTTTATTTGAATGAATTTGCAAAATTCATTGTTTATGAGCGAATGAATTTTTCTTCTTCGTGAGTTAGAAGATCTTCTAGAAGTTAAAATAAAAAATCAGGTGTGACTGGTCACACACAACTTTCTCACATCAGATTTTTTGTGTCGAGATATATTTAGTTTCCGAATGTATGGGCATGCGCACACGGGTGAGTTTTCTCACGCAACAGTTTTGTCACTAGCAGTATGAGCCGTCATATTACATAGTTTTATATGCGAGTAGCGCACACTAAGTGACGTGACAGTGGAGGGATTTATTTGTCACTAGGGCAAGCAAGCAACTTCTCCGTGACGAAACTGAAAACTGCCCCTCTCACATACGCACACGGGTGACAATTTGTAACTTGACTGAATTAAATATTTGTAAAAAATCACCGTGACAGTCACCTACTCGTTGGCGCTGCCAAATTTTGAAGGGTGACAGTGACAAAACTGTTGCGTGACAAGTCACCGTGTGCGCATGCCCTATGGGATTTTTGAATTCAATTCATAAACAATGGAAAATATTTATATTTCTGTTACCATGGCAACCATTTCTCCTAATTTTCCTATGAAGTACAAGAGTAAAGTGTGCTTCAATCTTGAGGGCAAAATGAGAATATATATTTTAAAGAGCATCTAAAAAATAATTGATTTTTGAATTTTAATCAAAATCGTTGGAGCGAATTTTGAGAAAATCTAAAAAAAAAACTGAAAAAGTGCATCAGTAAAGTACTAGTACTCTTTGGCCGATTTTGTTCAACAACTTGGTGTCACGTGCCTGTGGGGTGGCTAACTTAAATATAAAATTTCAACCTCCTAGCTTTTTTCATTCTTGAGATATTTTATTTTGTTCACAGACAAACAGACCATTTCGCGAAAACCTCCTTTTTGGGTTCGGGGACCATAAAACTATACCCATCAAAATCTCGACATCGAATTTTGGTCATTAATCCAATAGAAAGTAAAAAATAAAACATACTAAAGGCAAATAATTATTTCTTGTCTAATTTTCATTTAAATTTATGTTTTGATTGAACGAGTGTTGATTAGTTTTAAAAATTTTATTCACGAAAGGCCCGCGGGTAAACAAACGATAATTTCAGATGGACTATCGTATTGTTTTGAAATAAGAGAAAGTAAAAATAATCTAGAATAGTAATATTTGCGAAATGGTTGAATCCCACCCCTTGCAATTTAATTCAATATTTTCGCCTGCAACTAGGCTACCATTCTTACAAATCATTAAAGTATTTTAAGTGGTTTAAAGGGAAGTTAACATACAATAGTTCTTTAAATACAGGTGCATAATCAATCATTTCGTAATCTTCACAATCTTAAAAAAGATATAAATTTTAATTAATTTAAATCACGACAAATTATTTTTTTATTATTTCTCGAGATAATTTACATTTTGCTTGTCATACCGGTTTAAGTATTTTCTCACATTTGAATAAAAAAAAAAAATAAATACTTGCACCTTTATTTTATATTAACAGTTTTTTTTTTTTTTTATTCTTAATATCCTCAGATGAATAATAAAAATTCACCATCAAATAATTAATAGTCCAAAAATAAGCTTTTGAACAAAATTAGCTAAAACGTACTAGTACTTTTTCTTTTTTTCCGATTTTCTTCGCTACAACGATTTTGATTAAAATTCAAAAATCAATTATTTTTTAGATGCTCTTTAAAATGTATTCCTTTCCCCTGAAAAGTTCAGATTTTTTCAGTTTTTTTTTCGATTTTCTCAAAATTTGTTCCAACGATTTTGATAAAAATTCAAAAATAAATTTCAAACATATGAATAAGATTTGGTGGCTGTGAATGTAATAGATT
>JAKCPI010030070.1:0-10171 GCA_023213315.1 Euborellia annulipes | reverse complement strand
TATTTATAATAAATAATGCTTGATTAATTAAGTGAAGAAACAAAAATTTTGTGTTAAACTATGTTTAAAATAATAGTCTACCAGAAGGGCTGTTTATAAAAAAATAATACAAAACTTTTAACAAACCTATGATTATGTATTTCTTAATGAGCCAGGGATTAACAATTTTTTGAGTTTTAATTTATTATTATATTTTTTAGAGTATTGATTTTACGCAACAAATATTTGGCCTATTTATGGAAAAAGTCATTTTTATTAAAAAAAATTTAGTCTCCAGGGGTTGTTGACTGCCTTCCTATGCTCTTGACCCCATGCTGAAGGGGATTAGCACTAAAAAATTCATAATATTTCTAAAAGACACATACAGAATTTATTCGAGAGAGAAAACCAACTCCATTCTTTGCTTTTGATTTCGATTTCATTTTAAAAAAATAACAATTAAGATATGTGGTATTAATTAATAAATTTATTTTATTTATTAATTTTAAACCGAATTATTTATTAATGTCTAAATCTTAGAGATTTTCTTAAAAAAAAAATATTTTATTAATAATATACTTCAAAAAGGATAAAGAGCTTTTGCATAATCTCAAAAATATTGCAACATTTTTTACACTCTCGCTCTCTGTTAGCCTCAGCCATGCATTTTATCGAGATTTTTTAATTATATTCTGCAAACAAAAATTAACAGTTGAAATGATCTTGAAAAATTAATTTTTTAAATGAGGATTTGAAACTCTTCGATTTGGAACCATAAAAATTCCATCTTAGGAGCATCTATATAGATATAGAACTGAGATTAATCCGAAATTTCGACAAAATGGTTTAATTTAAACGGTATCTATTATTTTATCCTAAATGAGGATCTCGTTCGAGAGAGAAATACAATCTCCATTCTTTATTTTATATTTAAACAAAAATGACATTTCATTTCAATAAATAATATTCACTCACTCAGAAATCATCTACTTCCAATTGAAATAGAGTTTTGAAATTTTGTACATAGATAATATAAATATTTAAGATGCTAGTTAGAAGAAAAATAAAAAAAACTAAAATATTTTTTTTTAAATTTCTAAAATTAGAATGAATTTTTTAATTCTGAAGAGTGGGGGAACAATTATATTTTTAATTTCATTAAGATCCCAAAAAAAATATGGGTTTGAAAAAAAACGGGGCAGAGGCCCGAAAAAAGTACGGGCATGGGCGGGGCATGGCAAAAAAGTTCAGTGCTGTAATGATGTACTTTTACTAGAAAATCAGAAGATTCCCAATTTATAATAATATTCTCGATGGTGGTAACTAGTAAATATGAATGAACGTCGTTTCATTCGTAATTTTCGGGGGCACACGTGCCATATGTTCGCCAGGATTGCTTTAGGGTGTTTTCAGCGACGTCGATTGTACATGTACTAGATAGGACGCGAGGGCGGGACTAGCTGACGTCACGCCGTCGGGAAAGTAGCGAGAAAGAGCGAGACAGAACGAGGCCGGAGAGTGAAAGAGACGGACACGAAATAGTCGGGTGTAGTGAGTGAGTGAGTCAGTCGGCAAAGTAGAGAGGAGCTGAGAACAAGTCCGGGAGTGATCGTGTCGTCGACATCCCATTCTCAATAAATACTCAACATGGACAAGGACGCCCTCAAGAAGCAGATCGAGAATATGAAATACCAGGCGACAATGGAACGATGGCCACTCAGTAAAAGTATTGCCGCGTAAGTTTCAACTGCATTCTGTTGCCGAGTTTAATCAATGGCTGGGTTTGTTTTCATTCTCCCCCAGTTGAGGAAAAAATCCCTCACCATGTTATCGATTTACTACTCTACTCTAGAACACTCAACCCTTTTACTCACGGCAAATCGATGATTAATATTAATTTATAATTACTAATAATTAATCAGATATTAATTAACACAAAACATTCTATTGTTGATTTAATGTATATGATCGGAGACGCACCCTTTTTTTAAGGGCGAGATTTGTCTTCGGCATTTAATATAATATTAAATAAAATTTTATCTGGATGGTTTTTAGTTTCTGGAAGAGGGCAAATGGGTGCGCCAATGTATTTAAAAATCAATCCCGTTGGGGCCGATTTAAAGATACAGCATAATATATTAAATAATTTTTATCCTATTACCGCTTATTATTAAAAACTAGATATTTTTTATCAAGGGGTTGAAACGTTCATGACAGAAATATTTTCACGTACATCACCTAATTTAAGAAATTGTTTATCCCTGATTAGTGTTAAATTTAAAATTGATGCAGTTAGAATGAGTTGGACATACATTTCAATCAAATAAAATAAATATTTGCCTTTTATCGAGAATTATTTATTCAAAAAATAGTTTGAATGTATTTACCGTTTAAATAAATAATTTTATACTATAAAATTTGAGGAAAGAATTAAGTTGACATCCCAAATATCTGTATGCATTTTATTCATCTTAAAATACTTGAAAAAGTATTTTAATTGATATTAAAATTGATAAAATATATTTTCTAAAAATTAGACTTCATTTTAATAAATTTTGCATAGTAATTTTTTTTTTTTTTTTTTTTTTTTTTTTAATTGAGTATTCAGGTGAAATGTATTTGAAATACCTGTGCAATTATTTTCCGGGTGTTTATAAACACAGCCGGAAAATAATTGCACATAATAATGTCAGATTCTTATTACATAACAACGCATGGCGGTTTAAAAAAAAAACAAAAAACATTTATTCAATAACGAGGTTTAGGACTTTTCAGTACACAAAATTTAAAAAAAAAATACAATTTTTTTTTTCAAAAATCATATTTATTTTAATGGTTTAACAAACCAAAAAAAATTATATTTTTTATTTTGTGTATTGAAAAGTCCTAAACCTCACTATTGAATAATACCTGCAGTACTCGTTAAGTCTAAGTTTTGAATATAAAAACATTTATGTTGTTTCTTAAATAATCAATTAAAATAAACTCATAAGCAAATCCGTGAAAATTTTATTTAGTTTTAACGATTGATTAAATTAAAATCTTAAAACAGTAGCAAAATCAGACAGCAATAATAATCACTCATGAATCAATGATCAGCTAACGAAAATTTAGTAATTTGCGAATTTACACATCGATTAACAAAAACTAAAGATTTCACGAATAAACAATTCAATCATCTCTTTGATAAGGCCCTAATGCACACGACAGCATCCAAATGTAAGAGTTTCAAATCAGCATTTGGGTTAAAATTAATTTTTCTGTAAAATGATTATTTCAACTGTTAATTTTTGTTTGCAGAATTTAATAAAATCTCAATAAAATGCATGGCTGAGGCTCACAACAGAACGCGAGTGCTAAAAATGTTACAATAGTTTTGAGAATATTTTCAAAAGCTCTTTATCCTTCTTGAAATTTATTATTATTATTATTTTTTAATGAAATCGAAATCTTTGTCCTTTTAAATATAAGAAAGGAATGGAGTTGCTTTTCTCTCTCGAATGAATTCTGTATATGTCGTTTAGAAATATTATGAATTTTTTAGTGCTAATCCCCTTCGGCATGGGGTCGAGAGCATAGGAAGGCAGTCAACAGCCTGAAGACTTAATTTTTTATTTACAGAAATGGCTTTTTCCATAAATAGAACAAATATTTGTTGTGCATTCAAATCAATACTTTAAAAAATATAATAATAAACTTTCTTATTAAAACTCAAGAGCTGACAAATCGAAGAAAGAAATAAAAACACAAGAGGGAAAAAGTAATAAAGGAAATATGAATTAAACTCTAGAGCAGTTGGCCCCAAACCCGTGGCACGCAAAATCAGAGGAGGGACACGAAAATAATATTGCAGAAAAAAAAATATAGAGTTTTAGTTTACAAAACACAGCGATTTTTTAAACCAATCTGGGAATGAATTTTACTTTTATCTGACCCTATATATGAAATATATGGACGGTTTATTTTGAAAGTGGTGTAAAATATTGCAAAAATCCGATGTCGAGATTTTGATGTTTTGAGGTCCCCTAAGCAGTGGCGTAGTGAGCTTAACTCGCGCCCGGGGCATAATACCTTTTAGCGCCCCCCCCCCTCCAATCGAAAACCATATAATATTATATGTAAAATATACAAAATTATTATGGAGGCGGTATAACTCGCCGAAAGCAAAATCTCCCCCTAAAACAAACTCGCCAAAAATCCGGAAAGTTCCAAAATAAAAATATTTTTAAAGATCTGGTGTGACTGTCCCACCAAAAACTACTAGTACTTTACTGATGTTAATTTTTCAGTTTTTTTAATTTTCTCAAAATTCGCTTCAACAATTTTGATTAAAATTCAAAAATCAATTATTTTTTAGATGATATTTAAAATGTATATTCTCATTTTGCTTTTGAAATCTTATGAAGACCACTTAACTCTTGCACTCCATAGGAAAGATAGAAGTCAGGGTATCAAAATATAATTAGATATTTTCCCATACTTATAAATTTCATTACATCTTCTATTATATCGACGGAAACTATATATACGTATGTCGACACAAAAATCTGGTGTGACAAGCACAGTACAGTACCTTTGGTAAGGGAAAGTTGCCTGCTGTGCGACAGTCACACCAGATTTTTTAAAATATTTTATTTTGGAACTTTTCGGATTTTCGGCCATTTTTTTTTCGGCGAGATTTTTTTCGTCGTCTTTGTTTTCGGCGAAAAAATTTTCAGCGAGTTTGTTTTCGGCGAGATTTTGCTTAGGACGAGAAAATTTTCGGTGCGTTTTTTTTTCGGCGAGTTTTTTTCGTCGACTTTTTTCGGCATAAATTATTATTTTACACTGGCACTTCATTTAAAATATATTTTCCTGAAATCAATTATAATAAAAATAAAAAATTATCCAGCAATTTTTTGTTTTTCGGACCATTTGGCGCCCCTTTGTGAGTGGCGCCCGGGGGCATCATGACCCCCCTTGCCCCCCCTCGCTACGCCACTGCCCCTAAGTCAAATAAATGGGTCCTGCAAATTAGTCTGTCTGTGTGTAACGATTTTTAGCATGAAGGAATTGAGCTACCGGAATAAAATCTGATATTTAAGTTAGGTACCCTCCCGGACACTCAAAATAAGCTTTTGTACAAAATCAGCCAAAAAGAACTTTTTCAGTTTTTTTTTCGATTTTCTCGAAATTCGCTTCCCCAAAATTCTTTAAAATTCAAAAATCAATTATTTTTTAGATGCTCTTTAAAATGTATATTCTCATTTTGCCCTAAAAGTGTTTTGAAGTACACTTTACTGATGTAATATTTCAGAATTTTCAAGTTAATTTTCCTGCTCTTTCTTCCATAAAGCCAATGTTAGATCCCTATGGGTATTTGTATGTTAATTTCGATTCAAAAGGGGGGGTCCGTTCATCCCCCTTTGGAACTTTTTACACATTTAAAAAAATTTTTCCAATTCTTATGAAATTTTGAATTTATTTAGGATTCCCTATTGTGTATAAAATATCCAAATGTGAGAATAAAATTTTGCAAAATAACCATAGTTTATTTCCAAGCAGCCTACATTTAAAATGCAAGTTTGAAACGAAGGTTCTATGGGGAACTAAATATATCTCGACACAAAAAATCTGGTGCGTCAGCACGGTGCACAACTTTCTCTTACCGAAGTTGTGTGTTGTGTGCCAATCACACCAGATTTTTTCTAAACCTATTAGCCTATTTTAGATATAAATTTATCACAAATAAAATATAAATTTAAATAAATAAATAACCACGTTTTGATTTATATATTAAAGATTGAGATGAGGATATTTTAACGCAGACTGGATTCCTTGGAACCGATTTTAAAGAAATTTAAATTAGACCTCCACAATGACATGAATAATCAAAAATAAATAAAATAAATTTATATTTTATTAAACTATTTTTTGCAAGAGGAGAGTTAAGAGAGAGTTCTTTTTTTTTTTCTTATCATTAATTAATTAAATTAAAAATCAAAATTTCGGGGTTTTCGGAAACTCAACTCACCGGAAATTTGTATTTTTTTTTAGGCAATTAAAATAATAATAAACAAAGTTAATATTTTGGGCGATAATCTATCAGTTAAACACAAATAAGTAGGCTATAATAAATACAGTAATTTTAATTTCTTCCCTCTTTTATAAGATGTTAAAAAAATTAATTGTCCATTATTTATTTATAAACATCGGCTTATCGTCGTGCTCTTAATCTCTACTCATGCTCTAAAATTATTAATTCAAATATATTTTTTTATAAAAGCTTAGAGCTTAAAAAAATTATTTTTATTTATAATGGATGCTTAAAATTAATATCGAATATTTGGAGATTTTTGTATAATATAAGCATCTTCTATAAATTTTTTAATATATAGCAAATTATTATTTTGTTTTTGTGGGAGTTTAATATAAATTGAATTAATTGGGGAAGATTTTGAAAATTTTTTTAAGTTGGAAATTGGAAAAATAATTGTTCGACTAGTCGCGCCACTCGCCCGCGGTGGACCCTTGCATTGTGCAATTTTTCGTTTTAAAGAGTCCTATCTCATCTTATGAAAAATTAACTCAATTAAAATAGCAAATTTGCTTTCTTAAACGACTGGTATTATTTACATTCTTTTTGAATGCTTCAACTTAAAATAAATTGGTACATAATCAATAATTGATTGTATATATATAAAACTCCTTCCTGAATATAGCAAGTGGGTTCTTAGCTTATTCACAAATCTAAACTAATGCATTTAATTTTTTTATCTTAACTCTTTAAGGGATTGTTCCTAGAAAAATGTAACTAACACCAAAATTACTGAGAATTAAATTTGCTACAGATATAATTAATTTTTATATATAGACAGCAACCATTTCCCAACAAAAAATAAGTATTTTTTGAAGAATTATCTAAAATCTTTGATAAATCTCAACAAATCAATCATTTTGATTAATAATAATAAGAAAATACTATCTTTACACTAGAGTGAGGGTCAATACGTTTATGCATGTTTTTAATAATTAACTCTTTGAATTTATCAAAGATTTATATATCAGCATATACTTAATTTAAAATTGAATTAGCATTGTAAAAATATTAAGAGTTACTCACCAAATGAAGGAATTCTGGATTTAAAACCGACCAGCACTCGAACCTCGTCTCACAGAGTAGGTCCCTGATGCCTTTCTAAACGATAGCAGACAGGAAATCCAGGTTTGAAGCCGGTCTGAACCTGTGGAAACAAGAATAAAACCATATAGAAAAGTATATCTAATAATATACTGTATATCGCCTGCTGAGAATCATAGTGGCGAAACTTCGAAAATTCAATTTTTGAGTTAAGCCTATCCAGTCTTCTCTTTTGCTTACCAAAGTGGCGAAAATAAATTTCCATTCTTTGTTATTAATTTTGGCCTATTTTGCCCGATAATTTAAATATTCGACTTTAGAGAATCTTAGTGGCGAAAGTTCGAAAAATCAACATGGGGGTCTTTAATAGGTTGTTGCATTTTTTTTTTTTTTTTTTAAATAGCAATGCGCTCTTTGTAAGCTTAATGAGTTTAATTAATAATAGATCAATTCCTGTTGTCGGTGAAGAATTTTACAAAATGACAATTTGTGAATTGGCTGTTGTATTTCAACAATTATTTAAGATCTTTTTCGGCATCGAAGGCCATTTAAACCCCGAGACGAGGATTGGTAGCCAATCCAATTGGAATAAATTTTTGTTGGCTGAGATGGGAAGCAAACCCTTAACCTTTGTTAACATAAGCCAATGTTTATGCCATCTCTGAGCCATAGGTCAAGGGCAAGGGCCTATTAAAAATTAAACATGTTTTACTTCTAAATCTTTGATAGGTATTAAATAGGAACAAATAGACATTGCATCAATCAATGGTCTTCGATAATATTTATCTGATCCAATTAGCTGACCGAAAAGGAGAATTCAATTAATGACAGGAATAATCCTATTAGTGGGAATTGAACAGGAAAACAGGAAATTTGAAATTTAATTTCTACCCTAAGCCCTTAATTAATACTCTCTATTATATTTCCTAGAGAGAGATATATCTTTCGAGTGTTTTTTACTTTCTCTTACCTCTATATATGTTAATATATAGAGAGAGAAAGTATTGGATTCATGTCAAAAATTCGATGTCAAGATTTTGATGGACGTTTTGAGGCCCCTGAATCCAAAAAAGTGGTTTTCGCGACATGGTCTGACTGTGAACAAAATAATTCGAGAACGAAAAGAGCTAGGAAATTAAAATATTATATTTAAGCGACGTAACACGAAGCTTTTGAACAAAATCGGCCAAAGAGTACCAGTACTTTACTGATGTATACAGTTTTTTCGATTTTATCAAAATTCGCTTTAACGATTTTGATTAAAATTCAAAAATTAATTATTTTTTAGTTGCTCTTTAAAATGCATATTCTCATTTTACTCTCAAAATTGTTTGAAGCACACTTTACTCTTGTACTTCATAGGAAAGAACTAAAGAAAGTACCCGTACTTCATAGGAAATATAAATATTTACCATGTTTATAAATTTTACATCTTGAATTCTAATATATCCGCGGAAACTAAATATACTGTATCTCGACCCAAAAAAATCTGGTGTGTCAAGCACAGAGCGCAACATTCAATTACCGAAGGTAAGAGAAAGTTTTGTTATTAATTTTGAAAAAGATTTCGTATCCCTATAATGCCCCGAAAAGCACTAAACTATAAAATTTAGTAAATTTTTACTTTCTTCTATTTAAACACATTCCAATCAATTTTTACGATAAAAAAAAAAATTATTTAACACTATTGTCAGTGTGTGTGTGAGCTAACAGTGGTTCAACCAAAATTATTTGCCCCTAGACTGGAGGGGTAGTTTTGATTTTTTTAAGGAATTTTCATGTTTGACAAAAAATTTTTTTTCTTAATTTAATTTGAACACAGACAGACCATTTTTTTGCGGGATCAAATTTTTTTGTACTTAGGCAATCTCAAAAGGTGTTTTTTGGCAACTAATTTCAATATATTAAGAGAAAGTAAGAGATATCGTGGATTAAATTTTTTTTTTTATTTCACATAAAAAAAATCTGGTGGGACTGGCGCACAGCACACAACTTTCTCTTACCTACTCTAATCGAAAGTTGTGTGTGCTTGTCAAACCAAATTTTTTGTGTCGATGTGTATTTAGTTTCCGACAGTACGGTACATTCGATTTTCAAGATGTACAATTTATAAGTATGGGAGGCCCTCGGGGCATGGCGTAGAGGTTAGCGTGCTAACCTCGTATACCAAACGTCGCGGGTTCGGACCCCAGGCAGTCCGATGATTTTATATAAGGCATTTGGATACCAAATGGCTTATATAAGAATGCCTGGACCCCAATATGTATAATAATAAATAACGGTTATCGTCTAAAGTCTTAAATGGCCTAAGTTGCCGAAAAGACTGTGTGAATGCGTGTGTGATTGTGAGTG
The DNA here is from genome assembly GCA_023213315.1 of Euborellia annulipes. Lineage (NCBI taxonomy): Eukaryota > Metazoa > Arthropoda > Insecta > Dermaptera > Anisolabididae > Euborellia > Euborellia annulipes. Next base: position 720 of record JAKCPI010030070.1, on the reverse strand, counting down.
TGAATGAGAAAAGTGTGAATGTTTTTTTATAAAAAAAAAAAAAGCATGGGAGAACATATTTATATTTTGTTACCATGGCAACTATTTCTCCTATCTTTTCTATGGAGTACAAGAGTAAAGTGGTCTTCTGAAGATATCAATGACAAAATGAGAATATACATTTTAAAGAGAATCTAAAAAAATAATTGATTTTTGAATTTAAAAGAAAATCGTTGAAGCGAATTTAGAGAAAATCGAAAAAAACTGAAAAAGTGCATCAGTAAAGTACTAGTAGGGAGAGGGCGGACAGCGGGACACGAGGCAACATTTTGGGGACATTCGAATTTTAGCTCTACTAAATGTGCCCATTTTATTATAGAAAATGTTTTCTTAATAAAATGGGTACTTAATGCACCCTAACGGTCAAAGAGTAACAACCCAAACTTTATATTTAGTAGATCTAAAATTCGAATGTCCCAATGTGCCTCGTGTCCCAATGTCCTGCCCTCTCCCCTACTCTTTGGCCGATTTTGATTAAAAGCTTCGTGTCACGTCCCAGGGCGGTAGGTGCCTAACTTAAATATAAAATTTTAACCGCCTAGCTCTTTTCGTTCTTGAGATATTTTGTTCCCAGACACACAGACGGACACACAGACAGACCATGTCGCGAAAACCACTTTTTGGATTCAGGGACCCCCAAAAACGTGTATATACATCAAAATCTTGACATCGAATTTTTGA
>JAKCPI010030069.1:0-18277 GCA_023213315.1 Euborellia annulipes | reverse complement strand
ATATTACTTAAAAGGCAATAAGTTATGTGTTTAATTTTTTATTTAGTTTCTCTTTTGAAATTTCTAGGAAATCCCTGTGAAACCATTTTGGCAACCAAATCAACCAGATAATTCTCGGTGGTAATCAATATTGTGGTTGTATATTCCAAGATAATGGTTTAATGAACGATTGTGAATGTGTTACGGCAAAACGAAATTATATTTGCAAAAAACCATTAACGAATTAAATAAATAATTATATTTACCCGGGGGCCTGGAAACAGGGAGCAACAACCACCAAGATCGTTGCACGGCTTCATATTGAATTGATGTCCATTAAAAATACTCGTGTGGAACGTCCCCGGTAACCATCTATATAATAACTTTAAAAATATCAATATGCAGAATATATACATGTTAAACTCGTAAAAATAATAATTGTATTTGAATTATTCCAAGTAAATAATTAAAGTATTATAGTCTTTCATTTTTCTAATTCCTATTCACGTTTAATTTAATGGTGATTCAACTGCACTTTGCTACTTTTTTTTTTATTTGTGGCTATCGGCCATTCTGCCATTGCGCTTCGGAATTTGGAAACAAATTCATAGAATTTAATCCTAGCGAAATTGAAAACATGTTAATCGGTTCCCAGGAAATAAAGGTATCAAATATGAATTAAGATCACAATTTTCTCAACATCGTCTGCTCTAAAACTTTTAAAACTCCACGATAATAATGAAGACATTTATCTCTAAATGGACCAAATTTCTTAACAATCCGTTGATTTCTAAAAAAAAAAAAAAAAATTGTTTATAAGTTGAGATATCTCCGCCATCATATGGATACTGAAATTTTATTTAATCTCTGACTTTTTTTAAAGTGGGAAAATTTTGCAATTTCATTGAATAATTTTTTTTATTTGATTAATTAAAAATGGATTAAATATTTTTCGCATAATGACGTCACTATGAACAACCCTTTTATGCTACAAACATACAACAAGGTTAGATAACTGATCGGAATTTTAAAGTTAAAAAAAAGGTCAAATCGTGGATTCTGTTCCAGTCTAGTGAATTGAGTGCAAAGATCCCAAATTCGGATAATAATGTAATATAATAATAAAATCTAAATACAAATTATAATATTTAGATAAGTGAATTTAAGTTTCTTAGCCTTGGAATATCGAAACTTTACTTTGGACCCATAAAGAGCATCGAATTCCATCAAATTCTATAAAACTTCATGAATTAAATATTTTAATTATTTTCAAAAATAAATATTTAGTAGTAGCTAGAAAATATTTATTTATCAGATATATTTTCAATATTTGAATTCATGTCAAAATTTCGATATCGAGAATTTGATGGGTATACACGTTTTGGGGTCCCTAAATCCAAAAAAGTGATTTTCGCAACATGATCTGTGTGTGTGTGTGTGTCTGTGAACAAAATATCTCATGAACGAAAAGAGCTAGGAAGTTAAAATTTTACATTGCAGTTATGCACCCCCTGGCTCGTGACACGAAGCTTTTAAACAAAATCGGTGACAAGCACAGCACACACAACTTTCGATTACCGAAGGTAAGAGAAAGTTATGTACTGTGCTTGTCACACCAGATTTTTTTGTGTTGACATATATTTAGTTACCGACAGTAGTTTTTTTCTCTTTTGAATTCATTTCGGAGATGTAGAATATAGATTGATATATCACCATTTGATATATCTATGAAATTAAATCTTTCCTTATTATTATTTCAAAGCACTGTACTATATAGAAATTGGCGATTAAATTTATTCTCGCAAAAAATAATAGGATTCCCTCTCTCGATTTTAGTGATCAATTAGTGAAAGCGTTTCTTTGTTTGTGTGCATTTCTGGGCCATGAATAACATAAAATTGGGTCAAGGTCAATTCATTTATTTTAATTTTATCATGATAAATTGAATCATCAAAAATAAATATCATCCCGTTATTGATTTGAATCTAATTTTCCGTTTTCATTTTATTTGACTCATCAGAAAGTATGAAAACAAACGGAATGCTATTAAGATTAAATTTCAAATTCCAGGGAAAGAACCCCGAAAAAAAAAAAAAAAAAAATTAAAATCCCAGGGAAACATAACAGATGCCAGTTTTTTTAAAAGTTGATGCACAAAATTAAGTTTTTCGGTTGAACTTTGTTTGAAAAAGAAGGAATTTTTTCAATTAACACTCAAACTCTTTGTTAAGGAAGGAGCGAAGGTGTTACGCATGTTTTTCCCGATAAGATGGCGTAGTGTGTCATAAAAAGTATGCCCAAAAATCAAGTAATTCAAAAATTTGCCAAGAGATGTCAGAATGGTAGCTAATAATATTTAATGCATTTGGTTGATTTTCATTGATCTTTTAACAATAAATACTTTATAAATGTTATTATATATTATGTATCTTTTATAAAAGCATAAAAATATATAAATATAGGCCAGATATAGGCTAATACTATATCTTTTTTTATATCTTTTGTCGGGGCTTATTGAGAAGTCACGAGTTTAAAAATAAATTTGTAATAATTTAGAGCATAGAGCTGTGCACCAAGTAAATAAACAAGTTAATTGGTGTCATAGTGAGTGCTAGTTAATCATAGCTTAATTGCTAATTGATTGGTTGAATGGAGATCTCTGTCCTGATTTCTCACAACAGGGCGCTCTCTATTGTCCTCTTAATTTAACCATGTCTTCTTGGGTGCTGGTCCTCGGCCAACCAGAAAACATACATAACGTTTATTGTCTTTCTAGAGGCATGGCAAATTGAAGACTTAATTCACTGACCTTTGGGTTTCAGGAACCATTCATCGAAAAAGGATGAAAATTGGCAGTTTCTAGTCTTTGAAGCGATAAAAAAAAGACATCCTAATTTAAAAAAAAAATATTATTATTGGCTCTAAAGCTCAGGGGCCCACATTCCCTTATCAGGGATTCACAAATCTCCCATAGAAAAGCATTGGAAAAATTTACAAAAAAATATTTTATCTAATCTTTAAAATGAAAAATAAAAACTCTTCCTCCCCCTAAAATTCGATATTTCAAAGTTTTTTTCGCCCCCCCTCCTAAAATTAATTTTTTTTATTTTTCATTCGATTTTAATAAAATTTAGGGTGTAAATAATTGAAAAATTGTGACCTCAGAAAAGAAGAAAAAATTTGAGACACATGCCAAAAAGAAGAGAGTTGATGTAATTAAAATAAATAACGATGCATTAACAGCAGTTGAAAAGCAAAAAAAAAAAAAGACCAATGTTTGTTTATACGATTGAGTTCTTTTAATGGAATGAAAAAAAAAAAAAAATAAAAACAGATGTGCTCTTAGTTTGATTAAAAGAAAATGAAAAAAACAAGTGTAATCTTTGCAAGTGAAAAAATCGACAATTTGAAGAAAAAATTTTTAATCATGAGATTTAGCATACAAATTTTTGGTAGTTTTTAAAATTTCTCATAACTTGCATTTTAAATATTTTTTTCTAAACGCAATATTAAATGGGCTAAAAAAAATTAATTTTCCAAAAAAATCTTAATTATACACTATATCTTTCTAATCTGTTTAGATCAAAAATATTTTAAATCAAATTTATAGGAAAATATTTTCTGGAACTCCCGGTAGCCATCGTAATATAATAATTTAAATAATGAAGCCATACCTTACATGGCCTCAGTAGTGGAAAAGGGTTATAGTTTGCTCAGGGGCCCACATGTTGTGGGTACGTGGATGGCGACCACGAGCTGCCCTAGCTGGGACTGGCAGTACTTCTGTTCTTTGCCTGTCAGTCTCTTTCCTTCTATATTTTCAACAGACCTTAGAAGGGCAGGTCTGTTCTATTCCTTCCCAAACGAAAAAACCCCACCCCCCTCCCCCCAACTCATCAAATTTGTCGGTACTCAGAGAAATTTTTTTTAAATTTGAGGTTAAAGGTGTTTACAAATATCAATAATGCTAATGGAAAAGCCAAAAAGAATAGATTTGGACAAATTTATTTAAATCATTTTGATACCAAATGATATAAATAAATATATTATCGCAATTTAATATAATTATCCTTAAATTCTAAATGGCCTAAGATCCCGAAAATACTTCCAAAAAAAAGTGGAAAAAAAAGAAAAATAATAGTGTAAGAAGTCACTCATTCAATGCGCAGTTGAGCGGGAAGTCTAAGTAATAGGCGTTCCCGCGTTCAAGTGGAATAAAAACTTTTAAATAAACTACTTTCAATCTCATCTTCAAGAAAAATGAATTTAGAATACTCTCTCTCTCAATCTTGTCCCTTTTGACAATTTTGATGAATTTTAAGTAAAAATAATTCCTATTAACAGCCTATCACCACCCATCCCTCTGCCTCTATCACTACTATCCAATGTAAAATATTAATTTGGACGGTTCATTGTAAAATTATTATAATAATGAATACAAGCTGTGCAACTCTCCTTTGGAGACAAATTCGAATTTTTTTAAATTTAGTTGTCCAATTAAAATAAGACTCAAATTGTAATCAAATAATAACTTTCATAGATTTTTTAATCCTTCATTTATTGTATATATTAAAATTTCAATAAATTTCTATTTTTTATTATTTTTTTAGTTACTTTAAATCAACAGAAGAGAAATTATAAAACATTCAATTCTTTTCCCAAACATCATATAATTCATTAAATTGGTCAAATACAGTTTTCTAGTTATGGAACAATATTTCTGCAAGTAATTTATATTCCCGAGAGGTAAAAAAAAAGCTTGATTTCATTAGAACAATAAAAAAAACTTATATGGGTATTAATCGTAATAAATTAACAAGGAAAGGAAAAACCCTTCAGATGAGAACATCTGTTCAACACTCAAATGTAGATAATACTAGTATATAAGCTCTCTTGAGAAGATACAAATGAAACATTTAATAAAATGACATTGCATTTGTTGTTACCCTTTTTTTCCGCAATTGCAACTTTTCTATTATTATTTTCATTTGAAGTTTCTGCAAGAGATGAAATATGTACACGAAGATTGTGCAATGAAAAAGTGAAATATTGGTTAGCATCAACGAAGAACTCCAAAGGACAATGGATCGCAGAAGTATGTATGCATTTAATTCTTAGATTTTAAAAAAATTGTTAAAATTTTACAGTTAATTTAACTCTATAAGATGTAATTTGTTCTTATTTATTTTTAATCCTCATCTCATTTTCAGACAGGTTTAGAACATCCCAAGAAATCAGGGTCACTTGGATGGAAATTGCAAGTAGATAATGAGGCAACTAACTGTGACGGGGAGGAATATTGTCGCTGGGTAGCGACTATATCAGGTACTAAGATTATAGACCCAAGTTTTTTTGACATTCAAGATACTGACGATTTTCGTTTTTATTTTAGCTATCTGCCCTGAGGATAGGACTGAGAGTAATGGGTACAAAACGTATTCAACTGGGCAATACAAACTTCATTTATACAATGAAACATCTGCCATTTGGTCCTCAGCAAAGAGAATCTGTGAGAATGAAGGTGGATTTTTGGCTATCATTAATACCCAAGAAGAATTTGAGGTCCTTAAGGGTATTGTTAGAGAAAATAGCAAAATGGTGAGATGTCCTTGGATCGGGGTCATAGAAAATAATGGAGTCTACGTCGACGTTAATGGTAAGTAGGGTGAATGTTAATTATTGTATATTAAAATGGTTTAATGTTCATTATTGTATATTAAAATTATCACAGGTTTTATAAAATAACATTGGTCGACAAAAACGAACTTTTTTTTTCTTTCACAAGAATAAATATATGAGATTCTAGAAGTATTTTTCATGCTGAATTCAAATATCATTGTCCCATCAGGCACAATTTTAGAGATATAAAGAAAAATAAATTTTAATAAAAAATGTGCACTAAAAATTTTTTAAGGCGACACTCCTTATATTTATATACATCGTATATAATCATAGGCGTATAGGTTAGATTATAATCATAGGCGTAGCCTTACATTTTTGATGAGGGTGGGGGGTTCAAAAATTTTTTTTTCAAATGTTTGAAAAATTTAAGATTATTTTGGGATATTTATAAATCATTTTGGTTTTTTTTTTTTAGGTAGAGTAATTTATTATATTTTATTTCTTCTTACCCTATATGAAATATAATTTGTATTTAGAGTTTAAATATTTAGCCATGGCTTGGGTCCATAGGGAGGGGGGTTTGAACCCCAAACCACTGGCGTAACGTACGCCCCGCAGACCCCGCAATGCGGGGGGCCCGGACCTTGGGGGCCCACGGGCCGGGCCGGGCTAAAAAACTGTATCTCCTCAGGGCTCCGGTAAAAACGGAAAAATTTAGATAAAAAAATTAATGAAAATTTGTCTTTGAAAGGGCCTGGGGCCCTCAGGGCTCCGGTAAAAACGGAAAAATTTAATGAAAATTTGTCTTTGAAAGGGCCCCGGCCCTCAGGGTTCAGGGATATATTGTATTTTAAAAATATTTTTTGTAAGGTCTAATAATGGGGCCCGAAATAAAGGTTTGCGGGGGGGCCCAGCTAAAAAACGTTACGCTACTGCCCCAAACCCTCCCCCCCGTAGCTACGCCTATGGTTATAATATATACCCAGTAAAATACAATATATATTCTATAGTTCTTTGGCTTTCTAAAAATCATTCATTCGTAAAAATCGGTTAATTGTTAACGAAATTATGAAGAAAATAGTTAAATATATCTAAATAGTTATAAATTTATTCTACTGTCGATGAGTGAGCAGAGCCTAAAAGATAGGCAGCCAGAATGCTTTTTTTTTACCAGACTTTATAACTGTTTTATTTATTTATTTTTTTTTGTTAATTATTAACATATTTTCACGAATGAATAATTTTTGGGAAGCTAAAGAACTATAGCATATCGTAAATATATGTTTTTTCATTCAGGGATGTCTAAAATTGTATTAGGGGTGTCCAAAGCAAAAAAAAACTTAAAAATTTCTAAACTTTTAGTCGTCTGCAGCACGTCTAAATGAACTCCGATTGGGCTGAAACTCAAAATGTTTATCTATTATAATTATCTCCATATTTTTAAAGAAGGTTGCTTTAAAAAAATCTTGAAAATCCAAAATAAGAGCCGTTTTAGAGGAAATTTTCTATTAAAATTTATTTTTCTAAAACTGGATCTTATTGCAAAATTCTAACCACATATCTGAATTTAGTATAAAAAAATGTACTAGATTCACTAATCAGATTTCTTGTGAAGAAATCCTTGTCGATCAGTGTAATCTAATCTATTGAAAAAATCTGAGTAGTTGCAGTTCATTTATAAATACTGTTGTTAACATGATTAATCACACTTTTTTTTTAATTTTTTTAAAATAGGAAATTATGTGAAGTCATTTTGGGCAAAAGGATTTCCGAAGAAGAAAAATGATGGATGTGGGTGTATCAGCAAAGACGGAATAGTCGACAATGAAGATTGTTTTGAAAGAGGAAGTTTCCTTTGTGAAAAATCATAAGAATTTGTATTAACTATATAAATAAAATTTTATTCTTGTAATTGTATTCATTGTTAGTAATAAATTTCAAAAACTCTTATTTCTTTGATTTCAGAAATTCCCAAAATTTATTTTATTTTTTTCGTTCGGAATTTATTATACGGTATATTGACAGGATCTTTTTTAAATACGACAAAAATTTATTTGGCTACCAATCAATTCAAATAAATAGGGTGAGGTCTAAATGGCCTTAGATGCCGAAATAAACCTTACAAATAACTTTTTTTTCTCTAGGTTTAGACAATATTTTCTAGAAAGAAATTATTCCTTCCAGAGAAATAAAAGAAATCACAACCAACTGTTTTGATAAATATCTTCATTTTTAAAGTGGAACTTGCCCTCGGGCTTGGTGTAGAGGTTAGCGTGCTAACCTCGTATACCAAACGTCGCGGGTTCGGACCCCAGGCAGTCCGATGATTTTATTTAAGCCCCTTGGATACCAAATGTCTTAAATAAGAATGCCTGGACCCCCATATATGTATATTAAATCAATAACGGTTATCGTAAATGTCTTAAATGTAGGGACACGAAAAAAGTATCGATACTTTTGTTTCGATACTAAAACTTTTTTACTCGATACTTTTTTTCGATACTTTTGGTATCGATACTTTCCTTTCGATACGATACCAAGCACAAGTTTCGATACTTTTTTTTGACACCACCTCTAGGGACACTTAAAAGTATCGATACTTACTGGTATCGATACTTTTGTTTCGATACTAGTACATTTTTACTCGATACTTTTTGGTATCGATACTTTCCCTTTCGATACGATACCAAGTACAAGTATCGATAATTTTTTTCGATACCGTATCCCTACTTAAATGGCCTAAGTTGCCGAAAAGACAGTGTGAATGTGTTTGAGAGAAAAAAGTGTGAATGTTTAAAAAAAAGTGAAACTTTTATTTGATCGCCTCAAATTTTTTCGTTCCTCTATCAGCATATCGCGTTTCAAGCCGTGACGTCAAAGGCCATGACGTTACACGTTATGACGTCACAAGCCGTGACGACAAAAACAAGAAAGTTGAAATTTAATATATATGACGAATTATAAAAAAATAATTGTGAGATTTAATTATTCAATTTTTAAATTGATAAAATATAATTTTTAAATTAATTTAAAATGATTCAAATACTAAATAAATATTTTTCTCAGTTTTTAACATGCGTCTTTTGATTTCCCATTTTCCAATTATTAAGTTAAGATTAAAAACGCGATTTTAATAACCTTAATTGAATAATTTTCTGAAAATTTTCAGTTAAACGCCTACGTTCCGAAAAAAATTTTTCTTTTATCATGGTTTTTTAAAAACCCCCGGTCGGACCCCAATTTTTATTCTCTATTAAATAATTTTATGAGAGAGAATTCAATATGTTTAAGGATTTTATTTAAAAAATTTGATTTTATTGAAGAGTTTTTATTTTAAATTTCGCAAAAAAAAAAAAAAAATCAATTTCTTTCTCCTAAGATTAGAAAGGAGGGGAAGACGCGAAATGACTAATTTGCCTTTAGGCGTTTAAGTTTTTTTTTTTTTTTATCCAAACCGGAATTAAGTATAAGGAAAACAAAACAAGTCTTCTCAACTTGAGTCGAGTTCATTCGTCGATTAGAATCTTCAAAGGAGACAGTATGCTAAAAATGAATTTCTTTTTTTTTATTCACATTTTTCTTTTTTTTGTGACAATTCTTGGACAAAATAGAAATTGTAATCGTGAATTGTGCAGTGATAAAGTGAAATTTTGGATAGAATCAAGAAAAGATGGTCAAAATAACAAATGGATGACAAAAGTATGTGACCTTCGTACATTCATTCTCTTTCTTTCTTTAACATAAACCGATATTTTTAGAATATTAAATACAAGACAATGAATATTTAACTATATTTCGTTAGATATAAAAATTAGATACATAATTTTAAAGAATTGAAGATTTTTAAAATTGAGAAAACTAAAATTCAAATTGGAGTACATTAGAGGCGTAGCTCATCTTCTACAATAATAAATTCATATAATTAAATATTTATTAATTCATATACCCGAAAAAATAAGGGTGTGCCGCTGGGAGTTGAACCACGGATCCTCCAATTTGTATCGTTGTTGAACTCCCGGCGGCACACCCTTATTTTTCGGGTATATGATTTAATAAATATTTAATTATATAAATTTCCGTTTCGCGGCTCACATACGGGATATATATAATATCTTAAATATCATATATAATTTCATATTTAATAATAAATTCATAAAATATATATGCGTACTCAGGCGTAGCCACCCCCCCCCCCGCTGTTCAAGAAAGGGGAAGGCTTGAGGCAAACTTCTTTAAATGTATAACATTTTGAGTTTTTATGTTAATGGGCCATACGACCCAAGGAAGCAGGGATTCAAATCCAGCCAAATGTTTTTTTTTTAATTTCAAAATATTTGGGTACTACATAACATGCTGTTAAAATAGTGTTTCTCAATTTGTGGACATTTTTTTAATGCCAACTGATAGAGAATTTGTGATTTTTTTTTTTAAGTTATAATTAAAAAATCTGGTGTGACTGTCGCACAGCGCACAACTTTCTCTTACCTTAGGTAATCACAAGTTGTGTTCTGTGCTTGTCACACCAGATTTTTCGTGTCGAGTTTCCGCCGATATATTAGAATTCAAGATATAAAGTTTATAAAGATGGGAAAATATTTATATTTTGTTACCATAGCAACCATTTCTCCTATCTTTCCTTTGAAGTACAAGAGTAAAGTGGTCTTCAGAAGATATCAATGTCAAAATGAGAATATACATTTTAATGAGCATCTAAAAAATAATTGATTTTTAAATTAAAAAAAAAATCGTTTGAGCAAATTTAGAGAAAACCGAAAAAACTGAAAAAGTGCATCAGTAAAGTACTAGTACTCTTTGGTCGATTTTGTTCAAAAGCTTCGTGTCACGTTCCATGGGGGTGCCTAACTTAAATATAAAATTTCAACCTCCTAGCTCTTTTCGTTTTTGAGATATTTTGTTCACAGACAGACAGACAAACCATGTCGCGAAAACTACTTTTTTGGATTCAGGGGACCTCAAAACGTGTATACCCATCAAAATCTCGACATCGAAATTTTGACATGAATCCAATACTTTCTCTCTCTATATATATATTAACATATATATAGAGGTAAGAGAAAGTAAAAAGTGGAAAATTATTTCAAATGAGGTTAGCTGAAATATCTAAGAGTAGCACAGCTCGAATCGATAACCTAGGGGTCCAGGGGGCGAAGGCCGTATTGCGCGTAAAAATAGTTATATATCAGTATAGTATATATTTTATTTGAACATCTCTTATATCTTAAAATATCTAGTCTTGATCCTAAAGAGGGGATTTGAGCTCCAAAATCTTCGATCCCTGGGTACGCCTAGGATATAGGCTATATAAATATAAAAAAAAAATATTTTTATTTAGCCTATTTTTCTACATAAAAATGAAAAATAAAAAATAAAAAAATCTTAAAAATTAAATCCAAAAAGCCCCCGGGTCTGGTGTAGTAGGTAGAGTGCCTACCCCCTATACCAAACGTCGCGGGTTCGGACCCAGGCAGTCCGAAGATTTTATTTAAGCCATTTGGATACCAGATGGCTTAAATAGAAATGCCTGAACCCCAAATTGATTTATTAATTACAACGGATATCGTAAATGTCTTAAATGGCCTAAGTTGCCGAAAAGACTGTGTGAATGTGTGTGTGAGTGTGAGTGCGAATGAGAAAAAGTGTGAATGTTTTTTAAAAAAAAAAAAAAAAAAAATCCAAAAACAAAGAATTATAATATTTATTTAATTTTTTTACTTTCTCTTACCTCTATATATTATATGTTAATATATAGAGAGAGAAAGTATTGGATTCATGTCAAAAATTCGATGTCGAGATTTTGATATATATATATATATACGTTTTGAGGTCCCCTGAATCCAAAAAAGTAGTTTTCGCGACATGGTTTGTCTGTCTGTCTGTCTGTCTGTGAACAAAATATCTCAAGAACGAAAAGAGCTAGGAGGTTGAAATTTTATATTTCAGTTAGGCACCCCCATGGGACGTGACACGAAGCTTTTGAACAAAATCGACCAAAAAGTACTAGTACTTTACTGATGCACTTTTTCAGTTTTTTTCGATTTTCTCTAAATTCGCTCTAACGATTTTTTTTTTTTTTAATTTAAAAATCAATTATTTTTTAGATTCTCTTTAAAATGTATATTCTCATTTTGTCATTGAAATCTTCTGAAGACCACTTTACTCTTGTACTTCAAAGGAAAGATAGGAGAAATGGTTGCTATGGTAACAAAATATAAATATTTTCCCACGTTTATAAATTTTACGGAAACTAAATATATGTCGACACAAAAAATCTGATGTGACACAGCACATAACTTTCGATTACCGAAGGTAAGAGAAAGTTTTGTACTGTGCGCCATCACACCAGATTTTTTTTTGGTATTCACGTATTTATTTATTTTTCTAGACGGGCATAGAGCATCCTAAGAAACCAGGATCACTCGGATGGAATTTACAAGTTGATAATGGCGAAACCGATTGCAATGGAGAGGAATTTTGTCGCATTGTTGCATCCGTAACAGGTTAAGTATTTGTATTTGTATTTGGTCTTTTAAAAATAATAATAATTATTAATGACGTTGTATTTCTACAAAGAGGATTTTTCTCTTTTTTATTTTTTTAGCTATCTGCCCTGATGATAACGCCCAGCATGATGATTACACAACATACTCAACTGGTCGTTACAAACTCCATCTATACAATATAACGTCAGCCATTTGGTCGTCAGGGAAGACGATCTGTGAATTTGAAGGTGGTCACATGGCGGTCATCGATAACGAGGAAGAATATGAACTCCTTAAACGAATGGTTAGAGAGAATATTGAGATTGTTAAATGCCCTTGGATTGGAGTATCCGAACACAATGGAAACTATGTGGATGTTTTAGGTAAATATTTTATTGTTATTTATGCGGGAAAGTTTTAAAAGAAAAATTCTTTTTAGAGTTCGGCATTAATTAAATCCATCTCTTTCCGTTAATAGATGTTAATATATTTCTAGAAAAATATTCTTATCCTTATGATTCCTTTATGACGAGACAAAAACATATTTTTGATTATAATGCGGAAGAATAATAAATAAACAGGAAAAATGGTTGGAAAGATCAAACATCAAATTAAGACTTATAATAAAGATTTCTTAATTAGAGGAAAATATTAAATCTTTGCTTTTTCGTAACGATTTCTTCTAAAAGAAAAAAGATAAAATTGGCGAAATAAAATGAATTTTCCTATTAATTCATATTTCACTTTTTACTTTCTCTTACCTATATTGCAATATATAGAGAGAAAGTTTTTTTTAAGTCATCGCCACTTTAAGCCATATAGATTATGAACGATATCCATTATAATAATACAATATATATTGAGTTCAGGGACATTTATTTAAACCATTCAAATGATTTAAATAAATATTCACCGGACTGTCTAAAGACCTCTTTTTTTTAACACACTTTTTTTTCTCATTCACTCTCACACTCATACACACATTCACACAGTCTTTTCGACAACTTAGGAAAATTCAATTTAATTAATTAATTATGTGATTTTATTATAAGTTTTTTTGTTTATAAACTGATCAACTTCTTTTTGATTTTTTGATTTATTCAAAATGTAGAGAATTTTCCACTGATGAGTTTCATTTCAGAAAGATTTTTTTAAAAGTAAAAAAATTAATTAGTCTCTATTCATTAATATAAATTTTAATTCCGTTTTAAATAATTAAAATTAATTATAGATAATTGAAAGGACCCATTTTGAAAAACATCAAAGGGAGGAGGTCCTTGGGGTGAAGGCCAGCTGCGATGCTAGTATAGAGATAAGAGAGAAATAAAAATATTTAAATTTCATTATTATAGAATAATTTAACAACTTTTTTCTTTTTTTGAAGGGAATTATGCTCATAAATATTGGGCTCCAGGATTTCCAAAAATGAAGAATAGTTGTACATGTATCAGTCCAGAGGGCATGAAGGATGAGAATTGTAATGGAAGTGGAAGCTTTTATGTGAAAAACCTCTTTAGTGACTTAAACTATTAAGAAAATTTTTTTATAAATCTTCAGAAAATTTTATTTTGTGTATTTAAAACAATAGAAGTATAAAAAATGTATATAACCTATCTAATAAAAATGTACATAGAACCTGACGACCCCTCATAATGTGCAAATATATATATTAATAAGAAGAATATAATTTTAATTCACTTCCCATTCACGATGGATGTTTAAAAGGAATGAATGTAAGGTTCTTTGTTATTTGGATTCATGTTAGTATATATCTTTATATAACTAGTTGCTCGCCCTCGGGGCTTGGTGTAGGCGTTAGCGTGCTAACCTCGTGTACCAAAAGTCGCGGGTTCGGACTCCAGGCAGTCCGAGGATTTTATTTAAGCCATTTGGATACCAAATGGCTTAAATAAGAATGCCTGGACCCCCAATAGATATATTAAACATAAGAGTATCGTTTAAAGTCTAAGGCTCTATTCACACGGGGATACTCAAATCTCGGATACTTGTCGACTAGTAGACTCGAGACTGGTAGCTTCGAGACTGTAGTTGCCTGTCATATTCACACGGCCGCTACTTAAATCGCGAGTATCCTATCAATATACTCAGTTCCCTCCAAATTTTAAACATCAACATTTGAAGGGACAAAAAAGTTATTCTTAATAATTACTCTGGTATTGTTAATAAAATTTTGTATAGTTTGTATTTGGTTAACTTGCTTTTTTCAATTTGAATAAATATGGCCTCCAAGACATTAAATTAAAAAAAAAAAAAAACTTTGCTATAAAAAAAAAAAAATAAATAAAATAAAACACTCGATTATTTGTTTACAATTATTAAATAATTTTAAACAAATAAATATTTTGGGTTATTTCTCAATTTTTTTTATCTTTATTTTTGCTAAACATTAAAATTTTAAAATTCTAAAATTTTTTTTTTATGTAAACCATTTACCCTCTCTTCCCACTCAATCAAAATTTTTCAATTTCCTCCACTAGCTTCAGATTTGTTTCTTTTTCGCGCATTTTTTTTGGAAAGTATCGAGGAAACCAGGCGACTGAGTAGCTTGGAGACCTGCATGTCCAGTCTCTTGGCAACTGAGTCGCGCAGTCGCCGAGTATCGGCGACTGGAGTATCCCCGTGTGAATGGCGCCATTGGATTACACATGTCGAGTCGCTTCGCTACTCAGTATCCTAGTTGCTCGGAGATTTGAGTATCCCCGTGTGAATAGAGCCTTAAATTGCCTAAGTTTCCGAAAAGACTGTGTGTATGTGTGAGTGAATGTGAGTGTGAATGAGAAAAAAGTGTGAGTGTTTTTATTATAAAAAAAAAAACTAGCTGCTCGCCCACCTTTGGGCCCTTGTTTGAAAATTTAAAAAAATTAATTTTTTATAGATAGATAGTTTGTTTATTGGGAGATGTTGAGGGGAGGGGGCGAAGTAAAAGAGTTTGTTTAATATTTAATATTATTTTTCTATTATCTCTAGGATTTCAAATCTAAAATATAACCAGGGTTCTCAAATTACATTTAACAAAGATACCACTCATTAAAAATAAAATTCTCTACCTCTCATCTGAATATCTCATCCCTCCTCTCCCTCTTCTCTGTAAAATTCTATAATAAAAGAATATACATAAAAGAAATTTCCCAAAAATTCAACCCAAGGGCGGATACAAGGGGGGGGGGATAAAGAGGTAATTACCCCCTAAGAGATTTGAAAAAAAAAAAAAAAAAAAAAATACTTTTTTTCGAAAAAAAATTTATTTTTAATGTAAAATTTTAAAAATTAATACTTAAAAATTTGATTTGTATTTATAAATTCTGGCAAACAAGTACAGAATGCGCCTTTAAATTGCCGAAATTAAGAAAAAATTGTGAGCTCTGAGACCAGTCAGACCAGATTACCCCCCCCCCGCCGAAACACCTCTGGATCCGCCCATAGGTTCCGGAAATATTGAGTCTCTTACTAAAAAAGATCTACCCTTGAAAAGAGGAATCTGAATTAATGAAAACTTTATATTCTGCAAATTCTCAACATATTAAAATAATTCCATGAAAATTAGTCCAGTAATAATGGAGTCTGTAAATTACAAACAGGCAGATTGACAGAGAGATTTTGTCATTTAATATTTATAGAAATTTTTTTTTTTAAAGGAAATTACGCACGAAAATATTGGGCTACTGGATTTCCACAGAAGAAGAATGGTTGTGCATGTATCAGTCAAAATGGCATAGTGGATGATGATTGTAATGCCAGAGGAAGTTTTTTATGCGAAAAGCCTCTATAGTGACGTAGGAATAAATGAACTCTCAAAAAAGAACTTATTTAACGTAGGCCTACTATATTTTATGTGTGAATATATTCCTATATCTACTGTATTACAATAAAAGTAAAAAATTTCTTAAAGAGAGTAAAAATTTAATTCACCAGTCGATGTCATCTTCAGAAATGGAGTTTTGATTCCACTTCTGACAGATTGCCTGCTGAGAAACATAGTGGTGAAAGTCCGTCAATTTTTCAGTTAAGCCTACCAAACGTTGTTAAAACGTCTTCTTCTCTTTTGAGTGACAAAGTGGCGAAAATATATTTACATTCTTTGTTATTGATTCTGGCCTAAACATTTGTTGCTCGGCTATTTAAATGTATATTCTATATGTTTATAAAACTTCACCAATAAAAACTTGAAACCTATCACCTAGTGTCTCATTTAATATTATTGTCCGTTAACTATCCTAAATAAATTTCTGTTAAAATCCTATTTTTGCTTGATTGAAAAGGAAAGATTCTCAATAATCTGAAATATAGTGAAATAATCAATGCTGGTTCAATGCTTCAAAAACTTCTCAAAAGACAGTCTACAAATATGCAATAAGCAGGTGAATTCAAGTATAAATACTTAAAGTTAGGTAATAAACACTTGGCAGTTTTTGTCTTTCTTGTTCCACGCTGGCGTTATATTAGAATTATATAGACCAAAGTGATTGTTTTATAAAATTAATTTAAACACTTCAAAAGAATTGTGATTTGTTGCACTCGATTCAAGGTGCGCGTCTCGAAAAAACCGTTAAACGCGAGCTGGTTACTCTAAACGGCAAGAGATGGCATTAGTTCTCCCCATAGGGAAACAAGCATTTTATTCCATTTCATTTGAAAGATTCCTGCTAATTAATCAAAGGCAAAAAATTAATTATTTTTTAACACAATGATTACTAATTTAATTATCTATAAGATATAGAGCGAATTTTTCAAAATATCTTTTATTTAACTTGATTTATCTAAAAAATATTATTTTTTTCTAAAATCAAAAAAAAAAAAGGTTGTTTAGTTGTTATAGCTTTAATATAAAAAAATTTGAGGTCGATAGCTTCAAAATTGTGGCCGCTGGAACCTCTCAAAAACAGCACCTCGAGACGATCACCTTAATAACCTTTATCATTAAAATTAAAATTGTTAGAAAAAAAATTTTAAACAAGATTAAAAAATTCAAACAAGATTTATTTTTAAATTACCATTTTACAATCTGGTTTTTCTATAATGGATTATGGTTTTTCACAGATAAAGCTTCTTGGTGTTTGGCAGTTTTCGTCATTCATTAAACCTTGTTTCGAAATAGTTCCACAATCTTCTGAATTTCTCCAATTATCTGGTTGGTTTTCGATCCAAAACTTTTTTACCGGTTTACCTGTTCAAAATAAAGAAACAATCATCGTAATTAAGGGAATTTCTCTGTTTGCAACAAAATTAAGCATCACAATTCAAAACTCAGACTGTAATTTTATTTAAAGTAAATGAATAATTTGAGAAATAGAAGTTTTTGTCCTAATTTAAATGAATAAAATAACATTACCAAAGATATCAACGAAAACGCCTTCTTTCACTTTGTAACCGAGAATCCAATCCAAGTATAAACAAACGAACTAGGCTTAACCACTTGTTTCAGAATCTCCACTTCTGATAGAGAATCGATAACAGCTAGATGTCCTCCATCAGTTTCACAAGACTTCTTGGCGTCGTCCCATGTTTTGTTGACTTGATAGAGTTTGTACCGACCACAGTTGCATATGATGTATATCCGTCTTTCGGAAAACTCAGAACAAACAGCTGAAATTAGAAAAGATATTTGTCTTAAGTACTTTGAAAATTAAAAGAGGTACCAAATAAAGATATTTTCCAAAAGTATCTGAAATACTTTTTTTTTTTTTCCACACTCAAGAAATACTCAATAGTTTTCGGAATAAGTATTGTACTAGGAATGGTTAAAGTGGCTGTTAATACTATTAAGGCCTACGATAGATAAGCTGAGATGAAAGCAATTCCTTCCACTATTCTGCACTGGAAAAGACTTTGGTTATTGTTTACGGCAAGTATTATTTGAACGCAAGATGAAAATTTGTATGTAAGTATTTGTTTGTTCCCATCTTATGATTAGCTCCTAGTCTGCTTAAATTACAGTTTAGTTGGAAAAAAAATGTATTTAACTTGTTAGACAGTTATTCAAAGAGTTGTCTATAAAAAAGCAAATAAAAATATTATGTTTAAAGATAGCAAGTTTGCAAGATATTTTTGCTTTATGAATGGGCAAAATTGCACCACCTGGAGTCGAACTAGGTGGTACAATTTTGCCCAATCTTAAGCAGAAACATATCTCGCAAACTTCTTCTATCTTAAACGAT
>JAKCPI010030068.1:0-13756 GCA_023213315.1 Euborellia annulipes | reverse complement strand
ATAAACTTTCTCAATCCGGGAACTACAACAATGCAAATGGGCTCATAAATAGGCCACTTGGATTCCCTAAATTAAGAAATTCATTAGTCAAATGGGATGTTCTCAGTCTACAAATTAGAAATAAAATTACAAATATTGTGTCTCATATACAAAACTCAATGGGAATTTGGGGATAATCGCAGACAAAACGAGTCATATTAACATCCAATTAAATCTTGATTTTAAATATAATTTTTTAATTGGATGATAATATGCATCCTTTTGTTAGCGATTAGAGCTTCATTTTAATTATTTTATGAACAACTTTATCTCACTGATCAATAGTGTTTAATTTTTTCCCTACAGAGAAATTTTTCGAAAGCTCTAAACCATCCAATAATAGAGAAAAAACAGCATTAGTGTTTTGTTTTTATTAGGGCCTATTGTTATAATTATTAAAAAATAAAAAATAAGATCTTTTTAGCCCTTGACTCAGAGGTAGAGCATTGGCTTCGGATAGCAAAGTTCAAGGGTTCGCATCCCGTCCCAGGCGACAAAATTTATTTCATTTGAATTGATACCAATCAATTGTAATAAATAGAGGGGTCTAAATGGACCATGAAGGAACCAAGCTCCATTATGATGAAAATTTAGATAAGACCGTCATCTTATAGGGAAAAAAAATATCTACTTTTTTATTTAAATCACATTATTACTCTGTTCTTTTTTTTTTTTTGTATAAAACAAGAAAAAAAATCATTGCCATTGGGTTTGTTTACAATTGTGAAAAAATAAAATGCCCTCTTATCTCAGATTTGGGTTAATGGCGCTTGGTTCCTTCGTGCATAACATTGTCCAAATGGCCTTCGATGCTGACCTTAAAACGAATTTAAACAAAAATATATTTACGTTTATATAAACTGTAAAATATTAATTTAATTAAATATTAATATCTTTTAGTCAAATTTGAGAGGCTTATTTGAAAGTAAATTTTCGGAAGCTAGGAAAAAAGGTTTGCCCTTCCCCCAAGAAAAAGTTGAAATGACCTCACTGAATCTAAATCGTGTTCCTTTGATTTCTTATCTATTATTTTTTTTATTATTGAATATTGGGTTTATTTATTAATTTAATTCTAACTACCGTTAGCTTCTTTAGAAATTAAACTAACCATATGAAATGTTTTTGTATTTGGGGGCACCTCCCTGGAGCCTCGAACTCTCTTAAAACAACAAGCCCAAAGGCGGATCGATAGTTAGCGGGGGGCGTCGGCGCCGCCACCATCCAGAGCTATGCGTTTAGTCCTTCCCAAGATTACATTCAATAATTATTTCAACTTGTAGAAACATTATAAAAAAAAAAAATACTTTCTCTCTATATAGACCAATCATATAGGCCTATAAGTAAGTGAAAGTAAAATATTAATAACAAAATTAAATTATTTTTTCCTTTATACGTAGTGTGGTGGATAGCTGAGTAGATCTTGTATATTGGTCAAAAAAATAGCAATTGTAGCTATGTTTATTTAGCTTATTAGTCACTTAGCCGATTTGTCAGATATACGACCTCCTTAGGGCTGAAGCGTGTCAAAAAAATTCCTCTAAAATGTCAGAATGGCACAATTTTCTTAACACGCTTCAGTGCTGAAGATGGTCGTGAATATCTGACCGAAAGGTCGGCTTGAAGTGACTAATAAACTAAATAAATAACTGCTCTTTCTTTATTCCTTACTATTTTTTCTTTTATTAATAATTCAAAATTAGAATATAAAATTTATAATTTTATTTTATTTTTTATTTATTTATTTTTTTTTTTTGAAAATATCTTCAATACTTTTTTCTCATTCACACTCACACTCACACACACATTCACACTGTCTTTTCGGCAACTCAGGCCACAAAGACATTTACGATAACCGTTATTGATTTAATATACATATATGGGGTCCAGGCATTCTTATTTAAGCCATTTTGGTATCCAATTGGCTTAAATAAAATCATCGGACTGCCTGGGGTCTGAACTCGCGACGTTTATATACGAGGTTAAGGTAACGCTAACCTCTACACCAAGCCCCGAGGGCTATAATTTTATTATTTATATATTCAATATTCCAGAGATGAAAACAATTTGATCTTTATTTATAGGTGTGAATGAATAATAAAAGTAAATATTGGAATGTTACAACAATCAAAAAATCTTTTTGTCTTTCGGCATCTGAGGCCTTATAGACTTCAAATTATACATGAGTACCAAGGGCGGATACAAGTGTGAATAAAGAGGGTAATTACCCCCCCCTGATATTTGAAAAAATGTATTTTTTAATGTAAAATTTTAAAAATTAATACTTAAAAATTTGATTTATATTTTTATTCTTGGCAAACAAGTGCTAGAAATGTGCCTTTTTAAATAAACGAAATTAAGAAAAAAATGTGTGCTGTGCGACAGTCACTCCAGATTACCCCCCTCTCCGAGAAACACCTATGCGATCCGCCACTGATGAGTACAAACTGTAATATTAATGATACAGTGATCCAGGACACATATGGCCTGATTATTTAATTTTTAAATGAAGATAAAATAAATTTTTCATTTTTTTATGTATTAGCCCAGTGGTTCCCAACTCCTAGGGGCGATCTCCCCCAAGTGGGCGATTTGAGTTTTCAGGGGGGCGATAAATAAGCGGGGGCGATTGGGGGGCGATGAGTATTCAAAGGGAGAAAAATCTCCTTTTTTACAGAATGGTTAGGATAGAAGAGGACAAAATATTATCATAAAAATAAAATGGTCTGAGAAGATAAATTCCATCTAGAATTGAAACGTCACTTTTAGCTCAAATCTTAAATTTCAATTAAAAAAAATCATTTTCTTGAAATTTTTTCCTCAGGGGGCCCTGGCCCTTTAAGCTCAAATCAAGTTTGATCTTTTTCACGACTCAGAATAGCTAAAAACGCAGATTTCAGTGGCTAATTTTTCAAAAAAATTTTCCATACCCCCAGATTCCCCCCGGAAATCCTCTGTCCTCGATAAATTATTGTAACTCTTTGTTTAGGAAATTTTGAAAAATTTTATATAACTTTATTTAAATAAATATTGTAAGCTATGTATAACTATTTCGCAAGTTGTGTCAAAAACTGTGTAAAAAAGTGTTGGCATGAAGGCCACAATAGCCTTTTACATACTAAAAAAAATCTAAGTTTTTTTTTTTTTTTTTTTTTTTTTTTTTTTTTTTTTTTTTTTTTTTTTTTTTTTTGGGGGGGGCGTATCCACTTTAAGTAGCCCCGGGGCCTGTCAAGTCTGTCTGGGTGGCCCTGTATATAGGCTTACGGTAAAATTGTTTAAAATAATAAAACTGCTTTATTATTTACACTTCAAATTAAAATTAGGCATACAATGAAAATGTAAAGGGGGGCGATAGGTGTTAGTCAACCTCCAGAAAGGGGCGATGGGTCAAAAAAGTTTGGGAACCACTGTATTAGCCTATAAAGTACATTAAGCTATTTAGACCTCATTCCTATTTATCTCAAAAGACTTGTCAGACAATTAAATTAATAATTCTCGCTTGAGATGGGAAGCGAACTCGGGATAATAGTGTCTTCTCTCTGAGACACATGTCATTAAAATAATTAAAAATAATGAAATATTTTAAAAATTTTTAATCCTTGAAGATGACCGGAAACGTCTCCACATAGAAGTTTTGTTATATTTTCTGGCTGGATTTTGAATCCTTAACTATACTAATAATATTATTGAATTTAAGTTTTTATTTCTTTTTTTTCCTTAAAACTTTAATGAAATAATTAAAAAATAAAATTTGCAAATAATAACAAAAAATTTATTAAATTAGGAAAAATTATCTTCTATGGGGTATATTTGTGTATACTGTTTTCTTTTTTTTTTTTTTTAATTTAATTTAATAAAAGAATCCTTTTTCATTAACCTTTGTATACTTTTATTTTTAAACATTAAAAGGTTTAATTAAAAGGTCTTTGCTTTGAAATGAAATAATCCTCAATGGAGATCCTCTTTTTTTGAGATTCACATCATTACTGTGAAAGATTGGCTGAAAAATATAAAATAAAAAAAATCTAAGTAGAAGGGAAATTTTTAAATGATAAAATAAACTGTTTAAAATTTCAAAAAGTTGTCCAATTTAAATTATAAAAAAAAAAACATACTCTATTAGGGATGGAAAAGTCGACTCTGACTTTAGTCAAAAATCGATCTTTTACTGAAAATAATCGACTTTTTAGAAACGAGTTGAAACTCTTTCAAGTCGATTAAAATTGATTTTCACTGAACGACTTCGACTTTTTTCTTACAATACCTATTATCCGACTTTCATCTTTCTTTTAAATTTTGATAGTCAACTTTCATATTTTATTTTAATGTTCGGTGCTATATCACGTGCAATTTCTGGATAGAATATTGTTTTATAAAAATATTGAAAACAATAAATTGTATTTAATAAAATGTTTAAATACTTAATAAATCTTAATTTAAATATATTTACTAGTTACTGAGTATCTCCTAAGGAAGAGTTATAGAGTTTTACTTGAAAGTCAAAAAGTCGACTTTCAGAAATGATTAATCGATTGCGAGAATCAAAAAATATCAAATCGTTTCCAAAATCGAAAATCGACTTTTTCAAATTCCTTTTTCATTTCTATCTGCACAGTTGATAAAATAAAATTCTTTCTCTCTACACTACCGGGGAAGAATTCCTCTGTTGAATATAATTATATTTAAAATTATTTCTGATATTGATGATATTGCATAAATAAATAATTCTAAAAATAATTATTTTATTCGAAAGGGAATTTAATTACAAATTAGATATTTCTCTTCTATCTAAAATTTAATATGCTTTCCGCATTTTCAAGATAAAAAAAAAAACTAACTATTCCCTCTTCGCTCTTTTTATCATCATCATCTTGGAAAAAGAGCGATGCAAATGCCAAATACAAATTCATTATAACCAACTTTAGCAGCAAAAATGTCAACGGATGAGATAATTTAGCATAATTAAATTTCTAATTAAGACGAGTAGAAGAGAGAGAAAGAGAGAAAAGGGGTGGGAGAGAAAGAGAGAGAAAGGGAGAAAAGACCGCCTGGTGAGTTATTAATTTGTTGTGGTAATTTGCTTCGTTTTGAATTGATATTAATTGATTCGTTCTTCGCAATTTGCGTTAATCAACTTTAAGGCAATAAGAGACGTTTTATTTTCTCAACCAAAAGTCATTCCCTCCGCTCTCTTGCTGTTTTCTTTCTTAAAGCTTTTTATTTATGTACATTAAATTGAATTAAAAATAAATTTGAATATATATATATTTTTTTTTAAATATGATTCTTGATTACTTTTGATCAATTAAAAATTTCAAAAATAGGAATAAGTTGTTTTATTATAAGTTCCGGGATGGCCGACCTGGAGCTCGGTTTTTTTTTTCCCTTTGATAAAATTAGAAAAAACTAAAAAAGTATTATACCTCAATAAAGTAGTATTCGAAGTATCGCAAAAAAACAAAACCTAGCTAATTTCATATTGGTACTTAAAATTTGAAATAAATCAGCGAATTCTTGCGAAAATTGGAAAAAACTAAAAAAGCACTAGTAGGCTACTCAAAGTCTTCAAAATCTAGCGTAAATAGAAGATATTTAAAAATTGAAAGAAATGGTCAAAGGGAATATTGAGAAAATTGAAAAAACAAAAACAAAAACAAAAAAGAATCAGTAAAGTAGTAGTAATCGTGGTATCCCAAAGGCGAGATAAATCGTAGTTTGTTTTCTATACCGCAAATAGGAAATATTTTTAATTTGAAAGAAACTGTTGAAAGGAATTTCGAGAAAAATGGAAAAAATCATACACAAGGGGCGAGAGTTGAAAGAGTTTCTCAAAAAAGGGAGAGCGTAATTTGTTTTGTTTACCGGAAATAGTAGATATTTAAAATTTGAAAGAAATCGTCAAAGGGAATATTGAGAAAATTGAAAATAACTAAAAAAGTAAATCAGTAAAGTACTAGTAGCCGAATTTCCCCAAAAGATGAGACCTAGCACAATTTCATATTGGTGCCAGAAATAGTATAGTTATATTTTAAATTTTAAAAAATCGTTAGAGTTTTTTTTTTATTTAATGTCTTTTTCGGCATCGAATGTCATTTAGACCCCGTCTCTATTTATTGGATTCAATTGGATTGGTACATACATTTTTGTCGCATGAGATGGGAAGCGAACCCTTGACCCCTAGCAAAGAGGCAGAAACAGTATCATTGAGTTTATGACCCAAGGGCCCTAAATGCTTTAAATGGCGATAAAGTTCAAATAAAAAATTTCCCTAATCTTTTAATTATTTTTATTATTAAATGTGTGGTTAAGGGAAAGTAAAAGGAAGGGCGGAGACTAGCTCAAAATTGATTATTTATTTATTTATTTTTTTAAATCACTATACAAAATACCTATTGAAAGATGATAAAACAATTTGATAAATTACTTTATCTGTAAGTCAAAACACGATGTTTTCATTATTCAATAAATAACTCTGCAAATAAATAACTATTCGGACATAAAACGAGGGGGATGCTTAAAATAAATAACAAATTCCGTAAATAATTTAAATATAAAAAAATGCAAATTTTCGGGCAATATATCTTCACGAAACCGTAAAGAATATTTTATTCTTTGTTTTTATTTCATTATCTTAATCATTCTTGTCCTTTTATTTATGCGGAATAATAATAATAAATAATTTTTTTTCTCTTGTTTTTATCAAAAGAAAAGTTTTTCGGCAAATTAATGATAAAGAAACTTTCTCATCCGTCAACAAGTCGAAATTTACTGAATGAAATTTCATTATGATCTGAGTCTACGCTTAAATAAATAAAACAGACCTCTGGAGATGATTCATGGAGAATGCATTCCAGCTGGAAAAAGAGAGACTTGTTGTCTTTATTTTCATTCAATAGGCGGCGGATTAATTTCTACCTCCTTGTTAAGTAATTATATAAAATTTTAACGTCTGTCAGCTTCTCAGCAACGAGATGACTAACCAACTATTCGTGACCGAACTTCAAAATTAAGCTTCTGGGTGTATCTACTACTGACATATATCTTGGATTCCAAATAGGTCAGAGACAAAACTTTGACTGTATCATTCTAAAAAAAAATACTAATACAAAAAAATATATCGGTTTGAATCAATATTCATTTAAAATTCCACAATAAGAAACGAATAAAAGAAAAATTAGTCGAGTTAAAAGGTGGAACCAAAGAAGTTCTTCACATGGCTGTCAAATTATTTAAAAAATTAAAAAATGGCCTCAGATGACGAAAAAAAAATCAATGATCTTTCAACGCCACAAGATATTTAAGTAGCGTGAATATTTTACTTCCACTTGTGCTGGAGGTCAGGGGTTCGCTTCCTGTTTCATGAAAATTTTTCTAAATTAAATTGAATACCAATTAATTTAGAAAAATGGGGCCTAAAAGTTTAAATAAATTTTTAAAAAGTTTTGTTTTGTTTTTTTATTTAAATTCATTACAACCATATTTTTAAAATTTGCCAACTACACCTGGTGTTAAGATATTTTTAATAAAATTTAAAATAATCACATTATTTTTTTCATTTTTCGTATAGTATCGGAAAAGGTTAATTAAAATGTTTCAACTGAAAGTCCAGGAAACATATAACCGAATATTTATTAATTCACATAAGTGAAAAATGTAGGTACCACCGGGAGTTGCACCACGGATCTTCCGATACGTAGTACTATTGGACCACAGAATCGCAATATCCTATTTGAATTTGATAGATCGCTAATTGATAATTAAATTAAATCATATTAAATTTGACTGGAGCTGAATGTAATTGGGATAGATCCTAAATTGTAAATAAATGTCTATCAAAGAACTTAAGAGGGCTACTATTGATTGACTGAATCCTAGCCATGAAGATAGTCGACCGAAACGTCGCTGTGGTGATACCAAATAAAGAAATAATAATAGCTGCTTGGCCTTTTAATTCATCCTTCTATAAATTGATAATTTAATAGATCGCTAATTGATTAGCTTTTAGATCGCTTTATTTATCAATTGCATTTTTGGGTTCAACCCCCCCCCCCCCCCAAGCCATGTCTAGATATTTAAGCTCTATAATACAAATTACATTTCATATAGCGTAAGAGAAAGTAAAATATAATAAGATTAAAAAAAAAAAAAATGATTTATAAATGCCCTAAAATAATCTTAAATTTTTCAAATGTTCGAAAAAATTTTCTAGAACCCTCCCCCCCCCCATCAAAAATTTCTGGCTACGACTATGCTTGGGAGGCTTCCATCCACGGAGAAATTTGAACGTTTGATTTCTCCTGCAGGCTATCAAATTAAAATAGGCGACCGCGGTACTGTGGTCCAGTAGTAGGGCATGCTGGCAGATCCGTGGAGCGACTCCCGGTGGTACCTACCTTTTTCCCTTATTTGAATTGATAAATATTCGGTTATATGTTTTTCAACTAAAAGGTATTATTATTTGAAACAACCGGATGCCTTTTCAAAGGCTTGTAGAGTCATAGAAATCAAATCCGGTTCACCAATTAATATCTCAAATTGGCAAACTTTTGATTTAGTTACCCTTTCTTTAATTGAAATTCTGATTACTGAATTAACATTATATAATAATGGTAAATGTTTATATTAATTAAATAAATTTAAGAAAAAAAAATAATTTCCAAATATTAGTCCCTATACTATACTACTTAACTTGTTTTATAAAGTTCTAAAACAAAACTTTATTTTGTTATATATTTATAATATAATTTTATTGAGTTTGGAAATTTATTTAAGAAACTTAACCCTTGAGGAAGTGATAAATTAATTAGTAAGGCAGTTGTTTGGTGGCAAGAGAGGGGAGAGGTGGGGTTAAAAGGGAAGGAAACATTAGGCCAGGTGGAGAGGAGAATTTGGAAAACAGAACCGCCCGGAAGTTATGGAGAAGTTGTCCAATGAATAGCAATCAATCTTAAAGAAGAATTGTTTTAATAAAGAGAGATAGAATGAGGAAACTTTATTTCCTTCCTATTTATTGCAATGAAATTAAGCGATTTATAAATAAAGAAAAATAAAATTGGATTATATCTTCGTGTGGTTAATCTTCTAACAAAAAAAAAAAAGTAGAAAGAAAAATTTCGTGCTTTTTATTATTACAATATTATAATTTAAATAAATAGAAATTGTTATTTTAATAATTTGATAGAGAATGCAATCAAATGTTAATAATTGAAAAAACGTATATGAAATTGAGAGGAGGAAATGATCTCATTAACAAAAAATAATTTAATTTAATTTTATCATTTTTTACTGCAGTTTTGGTAAAAAAAAAAATTAATGTACGTAAATTAGATTCATTATGATATCATAAGATGAATTTCCATTAGAAGCAATGAAGACAATTTATTTCATGATACGGTGTAAGGATATCAAGAAGTACTGATACTGATCAGAAAATAATTTACCAACAATCAATAATTTCATAATTATTTCGCTTTATTAAAGAAAAGTTTTTATCTTAATATGAAAAAATATTACTAATATTATTATTATTAATAATCGATTATTTACTCCAAATTTCATATTTCCAATAATTTTCTATATTTCCATCTGCCTATTTAGCTGTTTGTATATTTTCGGATAAAAAAAAAAATTAAAACCAATAAGTTTTATTAATGCCAAGTACAGCTATATATTTAGGATAACGCTAGAGGCAATATTGTTTGAATGACGTTTTGGTACTCGAAAACCATAAATTCAATGAAAAAAAAAGAGAGCAAACGATTCGATTTTCAATAAATACATTTTTGTATGAAAAACACCTAGACCAATAAAATACAGGAGGATGGTGGAAAATAATTTAAAAAAAAAATATGTTTATCAGATATTTTCAAGAAAAATTCAAAAATTTTAAAAGAGAATTTAAATTTCTCTTCCCATGAAAAACAGCTAAATAACATTATTTCAAAACAATAAAAAATTTTGTTTAATTCAAATAAGCAATTTGGCCACCAGGTTTTATTGTTTACCTATATTTTATATAACATGTTCCGATTGGGTATCGGGGACTTTCAACATACTGGTTTATCGGGTTAAAATATTTAAATGAAATATTTTGTGAATAATATTCGACTTAAATTTAAAATTTTTTGAGTTGAAGATATTTATATACTGAAATGGGAATAATTTTTTCTAAAATTTAGTACATTTTGTGATTTTAAGACTCGTAAATATTAATAAAAAAATTAGGTGTTGGCTGTGTCTTCTACATAGCCGGTGGCTTTTTAACGTGACAACGTCTTTTGCTTGACTTCAAAAAAATTTTACCTATATTGAAATATAAAGAGAGAAAGTATTGTTTTTTTTTTCCTTACTAGTAGTTTGTTTTCATAAAAAAACATGTTCAAACATTTTCATTGAAACAATATATGACAGGTGTGGCCAAACTTTTATCCATTAAGGGCGACATATGCTTAAAAAATGAGGTTTTTCGAGAAAAAAACCAATTTTGGAGTTAATTACTCGGGATTTTTTTATTTATTCTATTAGAGGTTTTCTTTCTGCACCAAATGACATCCCATTTAGTCTGATCTGATTAGCCGTTCGGAATCTACAGGGGTTTAAAATTTCGAAAAACGAAATCCCGCCGAGTGCTCTCATGCGGTAAAATGACGTCATATCAAAAAAAGAAAAAAGCCCTGGGGGTATTGAACCACTCTTTCTAAAACTATATTTAGATTTAATGTAGCTTTTATGGTCAAGTCGCTATGCGTTGCACAAGTAGGGCTATTTTTCGATATTTTTTGTCTAAAAATGAGGTTTTCCGAGAAAAAAACCAATTTTGGAGTTAATTACTCGGGATTTTTTCATTTATTCTATTAGAGGTTATCTTTCTGCACCAAATGACATCCCATTTAGTCTGATCTGATTAGCCGTTCGGAATCTACAGGGGTTTAAAATTTCGAAAAACGAAATCCCGCCGAGTGCTCTCATGCGGTAAAATGACGTCATATCAAAAAAATGAAAAAATAACCTCTGGGTATTGAACCACTCTTTCTAAAACTATATTTAGATTTAATGTAGCTTTTATGGTCAAGTCGCTATGCGTTGCACAAATAGGGCTATTTTTCGATATTTTTTTGTCTAAAAAATGAGGTTTTTCGAGAAAAAAACCAATTTTTGAGTTAATTACTCGGGATTTTTTTATTTATTCTATTAGAGGTTTTCTTTCTGCACCAAATGACATCCCATTTAGTCTGATCTGATTAGCCGTTCGGAATCTACAGGGGTTTAAAATTTCGAAAAACGAAATCCCGCCGAGTGCTCTCATGCGGTAAAATGACGTCATATCAAAAAAATGAAAAAATAACCTCTGGGTAGTGAACCACTCTTTCTAAAACTATATTTAGATTTAATGTAGCTTTTATGGTCAAGTCGCTATGCGTTGCACAAGTAGGGCTATTTTTCGATATTTTTTTGTCTAAAAAATGAGGTTTTCGAGAAAAAAACCAATTTTTGAGTTAATTACTCGGGATTTTTTTATTTATTCTATTAGAGGTTTTCTTTCTGCACCAAATGACATCCCATTTAGTCTGATCTGATTAGCCGTTCGGAATCTACAGGGGTTTAAAATTTCGAAAAACGAAATCCCGCCGAGTGCTCTCATGCGGTAAAATGACGTCATATCAAAAAAAATGAAAAAATAACCTCTGGGTATTGAACCACTCTTTCTAAAACTATATTTAGATTTAATGTAGCTTTTATGGTCAAGTCGCTATGCGTTGCACAAATAGGGCTATTTTTCGATATTTTTTTGTCTAAAAAATGAGGTTTTTCGAGAAAAAAACCAATTTTTGAGTTAATTACTCGGGATTTTTTTATTTATTCTATTAGAGGTTTTCTTTCTGCACCAAATGACATCCCATTTAGTCTGATCTGATTAGCCGTTCAGAATCTACAGGAGTTTAAACTTTCAAATTAGAATTTACCGCAGCGCGGTAAAATAAAATGATAGGAAAAAAATAAATGGTGAATTCTTTAGCTGAAAACTCATTCTTTCTAACCGTATATTTCCCATAATTATACCTCTTAAGACAGAGGAGTTATTCAAGCCAATAAACTTTTCGTGCATGCCCCTCTAACATGCCACTATAGACACATGATTTGTAAGACGTTGTCACGTCAAAAAATGCGGCATTCGCGGGAGTCGAACCCACATTTTCCCGTTAGTGTTTTAACCTATAACCCAAGCACCTCTTAAAGATTTAAGTAGAAATATAATTTTTGGTTTTTGAGGTTGTGGCTGTGATGCGATTATAATTGAGGAATGGAGATATCAGCCAAATTGGAATGATCCAGGTTCAATAAAACTCTCAGAATAAGACGTGTCGGCCTGAATTTATTTGGCCATCTTCAGTTATTAAGGAATTATACACATATTATATATGAAATATAATTTTGTAAATCTATAACACCATCCAGCATCAGTTGGACTAGCAACGATCACAAAGAATACTTCATTTTTACTGTTTGCTGTTTTATTTTTTTTTTTTTTTTTTTTTTTTTTTTTTTTAAGAAAATAGGGGTAATTTAAGGTAAATTTTCTTAACCTAGCAAAAATGATTAAAAATGATCGAGGATCAACGCACCCCCCCCAGCAGGTCTGTAGAGTAAACCTTGAGGGGACATACAGGAATATACACATCCACAACAGGGACACATATTTTTCTTCTGGTCACTTTTGATCCTACTCTTGTGTCCGTGGCGCGGGCGTGTGATCCCTGTGTGAACGTGTAAATTCCTGTGTGTCCCTCAAGCAGACCTGCGCGGACGTGTGTCTCGATCATTTTTAGCCATTTGTACTCCGGAAAGACCCCAAAAAAAAATCTGGTGTGACTGGCGCACAGCACACAACTTTCTCTTACCCTTCGGTAAAGAAAGTTGCACACTGTGCCAGATTTTTTGTGTCGAGATATATTTAGTTTCCGACAGTAGGGTACAATTGAATTCAAGATGTAAAATTTATAAGTATGGGAAAATATTTATATTTTGATACCATGGCAACCATTTCTCCTATCTTTTCTATGAGTACAAGAGTAAAGTGGTCTTCAGAAGATTTCAATCACAAAATGAGAATATACATTTTATAGAGAATCTAAAAATAATTGATTTTTGAATTTTAAAAAAAATCGTTGGAGCAAATTTAGAGAAAATCGAAAAAAACTGAAAAAGTGAATCAGTAAAGTACTAGTACTCTTTGGTCGATTTTGTTCAAAAGCTTCGTGTCACGTCCCATGGGGGTGCCTAACTTAAATATAAAATTTCAACTTCCTAGCTCTTTTCGTTCTTGAGATATTTTGTTCACAGACACACACACAGACACACACAGCAGACAGACCATGTCGCGAAAACCACTTTTTGGATTCAGGGGACCTCAAAACGTGAAGATCCATCAAAATCTCGACATCGAATTTTTGACATGAATCCAATACTTTCTCTCTCTATATATTAACATTATATAGAGGTACGAGAAAGTAAAATTAAAATTGCAAGGAGAATTATTTCTATTTCAATAAAAATCATCCTTTGCGTG
Source organism: Euborellia annulipes (assembly GCA_023213315.1). Taxonomy (NCBI): domain Eukaryota; kingdom Metazoa; phylum Arthropoda; class Insecta; order Dermaptera; family Anisolabididae; genus Euborellia; species Euborellia annulipes. Next base: position 153 of record JAKCPI010030068.1, on the reverse strand, counting down.
GTAATTCTAACAGATTGACAAACCCGCTGAATGAAAATAAGGATTTTAATCCCAAATAATTCAACTGGAAATCTTAAATTCCTAAGAGTTTATAGGTTAAAACCCAAGAAAACGTGGGTTCGACTCCAGCTAGTGTCCTCATTTTTTCTGTTT
>JAKCPI010030067.1:0-18447 GCA_023213315.1 Euborellia annulipes | reverse complement strand
AAAATCTGTACCAATAGCACAACTTTCTCTTACCCTTCGGTAAGAGAAAGTTGCGCACTGTGCTGGTCACACCAGATTTTTGTGTCGAGATATATTTAGTTTCCGATAGCACCTTAGTTTCAAACTTGCATTTTAAATGTTGATTGCTTGAAATAAACTATGGTTATTTTTCAAAATTTTAATCTCATATTTGGACATTTTATACACAATATAGATTCGTAAATAAATACAAAATTTCATAAGAATTGGAAAAAAAAAATTTTAAATGCGTAAAAAGTTCCAAAGGGGACCCCTTTTGAATCGAAATTAACATACAAATCCCTATAGGAAATTAACATTGGCCAAATGCGAAGATAAGGTAGAAAAAATTTAAAACGCGTAGAAAGAGAGAAGATAGTTTTGTGAGAGAGAGAGATATGTTTTCTCCGAAAAAAAAAATGGGCGTTTAAATAATAATTGATTTTTAATCTAATAAAAAGAAAAAGATTTAAATTCGGTTACCATGGCAACCATTTATTTCTCCTATCTTTCCTATGAAGCACAAGAGTAAAGTGTGCTTCAAACAATTTTGAGGGCAAAACGAGAATATACATTTGAAAGAGCATCTAATAAATAATTGATTTTTGAATTTTAATCAAAATCGTTAGAGCGAATTTTTGAGAAAATCGAAAAAAACTGAAAAAGTACATCAGTAAAGTACTAGTACTTTTTGGCCGATTTTGATTAAAAGCTTATTTTGTCGGTCCCGGGAGATGTTTAACTTAAATATAAAATTTCAGCCTCATAGCTCAATTCCTTCATGCTTAAAATTGAACACACACAGACACACACACACACAGACACAGACAGACAGACAGACAGACAGACAGACCATGTCGCGAAAACCACTTTTTGGATTCAGGGGACCTCAAAAACGTGAAGATCCATCAAAATCTCGACATCGAATTTTTGACATGAAACCAATACTTTCTCTCTATATATATATTACATATATACATAGGTAAGAGAAAGTAAAACATGAACTACTGGTACTGTACATCTCTGTTTCTTTTTGTTGTGTGTTCACTGTACAATTCGAGCCAATATATTCAAGAGGTTGCTTCACTTTAGTGGTGCCCTTTTAAAAAAAGTAGAGTAGGCCCTAAATTTCTTCTATAAGTATAGAACTCTCCAGTTGAGATAGAAAATATACACTGTAAAAAGAAATCTTAATTTTAGTGTGTTTTGGAATACTAAATTTACAAATTTCCTTTGTAAATGATATCCACTATGCATTTATCTACTAAATTTACAAATGTTTACAACAAAAAAACATTTTAAAATTAACGATTTTCTTCGAAAAATAGAGTATGTATTGTAATTTTACAAACATTGTATAGTATTTTTCGTTAAATATTGTATTTTTTCTCGAAAGCAGTTTAGGAATTCTAAAATTACCACACATTTACACTCTAATTTTCAAACAGCTTTCGAAAATTACAATACATTTGTAAATGGTTTTGCAAAGATTTACTAAATTTAGTATGTTTTTGTTTAGGAAATTTGCTTCCTAAACAATTATAAAATTACAAAAATTTTTTTACAGTGTAGTTCGGGCGTTTTCTTAATTCCTGAAAGGGTTAGGGATATAAGAAATGATTTCTTCTCTCTCGTTTCTGCTTGTAAAATATAATTTCATATAAAATTTATTCTTTTCTTCTTAGAAATTAAATTTGGGAATTAATGTTCAATTTTTAGCCTTTGATGTGACAAATTGATGGATCGATGAATTAAAAGTTGTTTATCATTCATCGAATATTTCTTTTTTTAATATTTGTTAAATATTCTTTTAGAAAACTTGAAAAAAACTCGTTTGTCTAATGATAAGACAATATTTACACATCCCACGCCGACTGGTCCTTGTCTGTAGTTTTTTTTTTTTTTTTTTTTTTTCGATTCCTCTTTTCTCCGATGTCGTCGTCGTCGTCGTCGACGTCTCGTTGACTAATTTGAATGCTGTTTGTTTTTTTTTTTTGTTTTTATAATATTTTATTCGATCGAGTTTCCGTGTTGTTTGTTTGTTGTTGTAATTTAGTGACTACAGGTGGGCATGTAAACGGACAAGTTTACCGGTTCCGAATCTCTCTCTCTCTCTTTGGGGATCTTATATTCACTTTACTAATGGAGATGTCGCTATTTAGCCAAATTGGCTACACACGAGAGGAGCAGTTTATTAATTAACATCAATCTAGACACTTCTTTTAGGCCTATATCATTTTAATACATCGCTAATTCAACCGGCTTAGATATTTTTTGACTCACATACCCCTCTTCAGTTAAATTAATTTATTGAGATATATATATATATATATATATATATATATGAAGGTGTAGGGGTTAGCGTGCTGGCCTTGTATACCAACGGTCGCGGGTTCGGATCCCAGGCAGTCCGATGATTTTATTTAAGCCATTTGGATACCAATTGGCTTAAATAAGAATGCCTGGATCCCCAATAGATATATTTACAAATAACGAGTATCATTTAAAGTCTTAAATGGCCTAAAAAGATGTGTGTATGTGAGTGTGAGTGTGTTTCAAACAAAACTTTTTTCTAAAGGATAAACGAAACAAATTTGTGGCAAAACAATACCCGGCTAGAAATTTTAATGTCAGACCTATTGGGTCCTCATTGGGATGTCATATCTGTCCTATCTGGCGCTGATTGCGCAGTTATTTCCCATTTAGGTCCCACACAGAACCCAATTGGGAAAAACTGACTATAACTTATTTTATTTTTTTAAGAATTTCCCGATTGGGTTCTAATTGGACCCTTATAGGGATTTCCCTATTGGGCATGCCCCCTAATGAGGTCCAGATATATACTCTGGGTAATCCCAAAGTAATTTCTAGTCGGGTAATATTCTAAAAATGAAATAGAAATATTGAATATAATAAAGGCTGCCTTACTTTTTTTTTTTTAATTCTTCAATCTATTTATTTATTTAAATTTAATTGAGGTGTATAGCTGATAATACAATTTATTTTAGGTTCTGGAAATCCCAAATGAGCAACGCAGCTAGTCGTTTTTTCAATTTTTATTTAAATATAAAGTGCCAGGGTCAACGTTTCGGCCTCATATAGGATCATCATCAGGGCTAAGCCATTGTCAATTTATTATTTACACACTGTACCTAACAATTTTGTCATTGAATTTGTTGATTTATAAATAATTTCTTTGGCCAATATGACCATGAGGAATAATAAATTGACAATGGCTTGGTCCTAATGATGGTCCTATATGTGACCGAAACGTTGGCCCTGGCACTTTATATTTAAATAAAATGAAAAAACGACTAGTTGCGTTGTGCATTTGGGATTTCTAGAACCTAAAACAAACTATTTATTTATAAAAACTGGGCTATATCGTTCATGACGGGACACAAACCTGCACCCTTAGATCATTAAGCGAAAATAGAAATAAAATTTCTAATTAATAAACATTTTAAATGAGCGCTACTAATAAAACTCTAGTAGAATGAGAGAGTGATATGATCAAAAAGTTAAATAAATACTTAACGTTTATGTCATATTAATTATGATTAATTTAAATCTCTAACAGGTAGAATGAAGAGAGGGAGAGAGAGAGAGTTAACGGATTAGATTTAATTATAGGAATGATTTTAAACCAAAAGGCTAACGAGGTGCACATATTTAACAGACAGACAGACAGACAGATTATTTTTCAAATTTATTTATATATATGCAATAATCAATTACAAATTTGGAATTTTTATTTTGTTAGAAATAATAAAAATTTTTTGAATAATTGTTTAAATTAGATAAGAGACATTGGCGTAGCCAGAAATTTTTGATGGGGGAGGGGATTCAAGAAATTTTTTTCAAAAATTTAAGATATATATTTTACTTTCTCTTACCCTATATGAAATATATTTTGTATTAAATATCTAGTCATGGCTTGGGTCCCATGGGGGGGGGGTTGAACCCCCAAAACCCCCCTGGCTACGCCTATGATAAGAGATAAAGCTCTTATACTAAGTACGCTTAGACTAAACGCACACCAATTGAGTAAAAACGTTTTCGGACATAACGTTTCTGACTAATCGTGCCTAAAACTGTATTTTCAATGGTTTTCTATGCGATAAAGCACACCGAGGAGACAAAACACAATTAAGCATGATTCGACATCATTGAGCAAAACGTTTTGCTCTTGGACAAAACGTTTTTTTTAAAAAGGAGCAGGAGGTTTACTCGATTGATTTTGCAGATGGAGGTGCAGAGATGAAATAATTTTGAAAAAATTATATCGAGTATTTTTATTGACGAGACGACTGTGATTGCAATTTTAACAGTTTCGGTCTGAAGAGACCATCATCAGGGCTAAATCCTCAGGTTTCAGCATATATATAAACATATAAAAGCCAATTTACAAAAAAAGGAGAGTGACGCACAGTGGTTCCAAATCCCGAAAACGTGGCCAAAAGTCCAAAAATAAAGATTAAATTCGGGGACTTTTAAGCCCCTAAATAGTTTTATTAATATATTTACGGTTAGGAACGACCGTTTTTGAGAGTCATATGCACTTATCTGGCTCTCAAAATCTATTTGAATCTAAGCGTTTTTGACAACAATCGGGAGCTCTCTCCGAACGCAAATAAGCATCCTTTTCTATCGCTCTCCATTTCCTTGTTTTTTTGGTTATTTTAATTTCGTCAAATGGAATCAACGACTGAAAGTAACTAAATTTCAACAATGTAAAAAAAATGCAATAAATTTTGATAGTTAATTAATAGGAGCATTTCAAATAACGTCTTATTTTTTTTTCCATTTCAGAAATCGCAAAAATTCAAAAGTCAAAAAGTAAAAAGTCCCACGACATCCCACTCTCAAACAACTTTTCCTGTCTTTTTGGATCCTTCTTCATTAATAATATTAAAAAATTAGCTGCACAGACTTGCACATTTTTTTTATTCAATTTTTTTTTGGAATTTGAATATTCATCTGATGAAGCATATTAATGTTATTTAAACTAATGTTATATGTAATCCGTTTTAAAAATATTGAATAAAATATTGTAATTAAATTATTTTGACATAAATAAATGTGTCTGGACCCCCACAAATGTGTCGTATTAAACAATATGTATCATTTAGGGTCAATATGGCCTAAGATGCAGAAAAAGACTTATAAAAATAAAAGAAAAATTATTTTGTTATTAATTAATTTAAAATACGAAATCAGCAACCTCGAGAACCCGACAATGCCAATTTTGATTGAAATCGAATTATTTTTTTTTAGTTCCCCATATTGGTTCCGCCATATTTTTTTTTTTTCTGAAAAAATAATATCAAATTCTAAATCAGCGACCTCAAAAACCCTTGTGTACTGAATTTCAGAGAGATTAAATAACGTTTTCGACTTTTGACCACGTTTTCGGGATTTGGAACCACTGTGTGACGTGGCTAATCGTTTGCTAGCGAATTCAATATCAGAAGGTTATCTTGTTTAAATCGATTTTAAAAAAATCTGAAAAATTTTAAAAATGCTGAAACCTGAGGATTTAGGCCTGATGATGGTCTCTTCAGACCGAAACTGTTAAAATTGCAATCACAGTCGTCTCGTCAATAAAATTTTTTCAAAATTATTTCATCTCTGCACCTCCATCTGCAAAATCAATCGAGCAAAATATCTGAATAGAACACATTTTCATCACCTAGGCGTTTAACTGAAAATTATTCAATTAAGTATATTAAAATCGCGTTTTTAATCTTAACTTAATAATTGGAAAATGAGAAATGAGTGATAATGGGAAATCAATAGATTCATGTTAAAAACTGAGAACAATATTTATTTAGTAATTGAAGATTTGAATCAATCATTTTAAATTATTTAAAAAAATATATTTTATCAATTTAAAAATTGAATAATTAAATCTCACAATTATTTTTTTTATAATTCGTCATATATATATATTAAATTTCAATTTTCCTATTTTTTGTTCACGGCTTGTGACGTCATGGCTTGAAGCGTCAAGGCCGTGACGGCTTGTAACGCGATATGCTGATAGAAGAGCGAAAAAATTGAGGGTATCAAATAAAAGTTTCACTTTAAAAAATTATGTCTTATTGGTTACTATCTGAACAACCTTAAATTCCAATTTTGGGGGGGGTCGGCATATTAGAATCAGATAGGACTGAGAGTAGAAACAAGCGGCTCGGATAACTTGCTCCTAAGATGTGGTGTGTGACCAAGAAATATAATTTTATTAAGATTGTTCGGACATTAAAGCACTTTGTTAGATTAAAAGCTAATTTTTACTTTCTCTTACCTATGTATATATGTAATATATATAGAGAGAGAAAGTATTGGATTCATGTCAAAAATTCGATGTCGAGATTTTGATGGATCTTCACGTTTTGAGGTCCCCTGAATCCAAAAAAGTGGTTTTCGCGACATGGTCTGTCTGTGTGTGTGTGTGTGTGTGTGTGGGTGTGTGGGTGTGGGGTGTGTGTCAAATTTTAAGCATGAAGGAATTGAGCTACGAGGTTGAAATTATATATTTTAGTTAAACACCCCCGGGACCGGAAAAATAAGCTTTTAATCAAAATCGGCCAAAGAGTACTAGTACTTTACTGATGCACTTTTTCAGTTTTTTTCGATTTGCTCAAAATTTGCTCCAACGATTTTGATTAAAATTCAAAAATTAATTATTTTTTAGATGCTCTTTCAAATGTATATTCTCATTTTGCCATTGAAATCTTCTGAAGCACACTTTACTCTTGTGCTTCATAGGAAAGATAGGAGAAATGGTTGCCATGGTAACAAAATATAAATATTTTCCCATACTTATAAATTTTACATCTGAATTCATATGTTCCCTACTGTCATGTCGGAAACTAAATACATGTCGACACAAAAAATCTGGTGTGACAAGCACAGTACACAACTTTCGATTACCGAAGGTAAGAGAAAGTTGTGTGCTTGCGCCAGTCACACCAGATTTTTTAATATGTTATTAATAGGGCTCGGATTTCGCCCTATTTGCCTTTTTTTAATTTATGGCTTAAAATTTAGGCCAATATGATATGTATACGTTTCATGAAATTCTGAATAAAATAAGAGGCATTTGTTAGTGCCTATAATGCCTATTTTGGCTGATTCTGGGTTTTAGTGCCTATTTCCATCTATAAATGCCTTTTTTAGTGCCTATTTTAAAAGTTCAAATAGCCAATTTCAATTTTTTTACGAGCTATAGGGGCACATAGCTTAAATTTAAAAATTTTTTTTTTTGAATTATCAAGAAAATATTTCAAGGGGGGTAAAGGGGGTAATTACCCCCCCCCCTCGAGATTTGAAAAAAAAATTACTTTAAAAAAAAAATTTATTTTTAATGTAAAATTTTAAAAATTAGTACTTAAAAATTTGATTTGTATTTATATTCTGGCAAACAAGAACAGAATGCGCCTTTAAATTACCGAAATTAAGAAAAAATTGTGTGCTGTGCGACCAGTCACACCAAATTACCAAAAAATAAGACATCAATTTTTTTAAATTTTTTTATATTATTTCTTAAATAATACATTTTAAGTGCCTTTTTAAGTGCCCTTTTTTACAATAAATGCCTTTTTAAGTGCCTATTTTAATAATTTTTAGTGCTTAGTTGCCTGCCTATTTTAAAGATTTTTAGTGCCTATAAATCCGAGCCCTAGTTATTAATCACTATCAAATACGTATAAAATTTTGAAGCAGATCTGACCCAGGGTTATCGTGTAATTAATTTTTAAAAAATTGAAATTTAACATGTAGTCTATGGCGAATATCGACGAAACGCACACATATCGAATTATATAGCCACCTCTGCAATAGATACAAAAACAAAAAACTTACATTTTATCAATTCACTTCCGAGGAATACGTTAAACATAAAATCAAAAGTTTCTGCCCAACGCTTTTAAAGATATTTTAACAAGAAAGTCAAAAAATTCTCCAAAATGACAGTCGCCAATATTTAAAAATAAGTAAGTCTCGAGAGTCAGACCAGCCTGGCAACGTCGCATAAAATAATTCTCTTTTCTCGATGTCAGTTACATTTTTTTTCCATTTTACGATATTTTTTCTCGCAAATCGTCCATTGTGTTTAAACTGATTTGCATTAATCATTGTAATATATTAAATAAAATAAAATTGAAGGCTTTTAAGATTTAAAATAGATAGCTGATGAATGCAATGTTGCCAGTTCTATATTACGTGAAAAACTGCTCAAGTCGAAAGTCATTCATTTATTATTTTTGGTAATTAAATTATTATCTTAATACAATTATAAACTATGATAGGTCACGACTAAATTATAATAAGGAATTTTGGCATTCAAATTTTTAATTTTATTAAAAAAAAAATTTAGATTCTATTATGACTTACGATGTACTATCCGAACAACCTTAAATTGAAAATTTTACATTCTCTATTATGATGATCTCATTCCCCTTTCTCTCTTCCTCCTAGAGCCCAATTTTTTTCAATTTAAAATTACCCATGTCTATTTCAAGCTGGGTTTTTTTTTCTTTTTTTTAATAAACGACTTATCATTCATAAATTAAGAAATAACTAACTAGAAGAAAAATTAAAATAAATGACTTGATATTTATTATTTTGATAAATAAATATATAAAATTGAATAAATTGCTAATAGAAATAATTAAAAGCGGTTAATCAAAATACTTTTTTTGTCCCTCCAACTTAATCCATAATCGTGTCTTAGAATTTATAATAAGACACCTTCCGAAATTTATTAGTTAGAGAGAGAGAAAAAAAAAATCATTAAATAAATCAATCGGGTGGAATTTTTCATTTTAACGAAAATAAATTTAAAAAATTTCTTTTTTTCAAGGGGGGGAGGAATCGATAGGCAAACGATGTGAGGAGTTATTATTATTATCATTGACAATTCCTGGTGAGAGAGAAAGAAAAGAAGAAGAAGATACATTAGAAAAAAAAAAAAAAACGTGTTTGTATAAAATACGGCTTCGGACTCCCCGCCGTGTTGAGAATGTTCGCCGAGGTGCGGGTGATCCGGAATCCCGTCGGCGGCGGCTCGAGGCCCCGCGACGGCCACGGGCCCCCAGCCACCTGCGAGCCAATAAAAACACACACAAACTATTCCATTTTTTTTTTTTTTTTCTATTTAATTTACTAGACACCATTAGAGGTGTTGACACTGTCAATATTAATAACCTCAACTCCGTGATAGACTAAAAAATATTTTTTTTAATACCAATTGAACCAAAAGGACGTAGATATAATTTTTTTTTTAGGTGGTGTGAAAGAATAAATTTATTTTGAAAAACTCTTTAAAATAATAATGCGGTTTTATTCATTTTACTTTCTCTTATCTATATATGTCAATATATAAAACATTGTGATTGTGTTGATTTTGATATTTGGGGACGTCCACATATTATGTAACGCCTTTTTTGACGATTTTCTAGCCCCCATCCCAAATAAAATTTCTTATACAAAATTCATATATAAAAAAAATAGTGTAAAATGGCTATTATTTATTAATCTTAAGGAAGGAAGGTAGAACCACAGCCAGGAGAATAAAAAACTATTTTAATTTCTTTTGGTCGACGTTTCGGACGCCAATCGCGTCCTTCTTCGGGACCACGGATTGTTAAAAAACACCCAGAGATTTTGTTGTGGAATGTATAAAATTTTTGAACAATATTGACAAAGGCATCTTATTGTATAATAGAAGATCTCTCTGTGTTTTATTTTTTTCAATTGAAGCATTTTTAATATTACATGACATAAATTAATGAAAATGGAAGTCCCGAAGAAGGATGCGATTGGGGTCCGAAACGTCGACCAAAAGAAATTAAAATAGTTTTTTATTCTCCTGGCTGTGGTTCTGCCTTCCTTAAGAAAATTCATATCATTCGACCTTTTTCGAAAAAATTTTATAAATTCAACTTTGAATTGTTATGTCACACTTAGAGAAGCTTCCATGGCACAATTAGTAGCGTTTTGTCCAGACCCCTCTGCTCCCCCCCTAACGCGTTCCGTAATAAGTTGACGACCCATTTAGATGGAAATACCCGTTTTGAAGGTTCTTTATTCCAACAACCGAAATTCTGTGTATGGTCAAAATAAAGCACTAAGAAAATGAGTTTCGAGGTTGAAATGAATGAACGTAAGTATATTTCTTTCTCCCTCTATTTTAATTTTTTGTTAGAGATTCGTAGTGAGGAAAAGTTGACTCCGACTTTAGTCAAGAATCGACCTTTTACTGAAAATAATCGACTTTGAATCGAATTGAAACTCTTTCAAGTTAATTAAAATTGATTAGAATCGATTCTCGCTGAACGATTTCTACTTTTTTCTTACAATACTTAGTATCCGATGGTAATATTGTTTGTAACGTTTTGATTGATTTTCATCTTTCTTTCAAAACCTACACATAACACACCAACCAACACGCTTTCTAAGATCGGTTAGTGAGCATATGTGCCATTCTTAATTCGTCAATTTTAATGTTTTATTTTGATAGTCAACTTTCATATTTATTTCAATGTTCGGTGCCATATTACGTTCAATTTCTGGATAGAATATTCTTTTATAAAAATATTGAAAACAATATTTGTGAGTTTTGTATTTAATAAATCTTATATTTTAAATAAATAAATAAATACTGTATATTTAATATTTATTGAGTAAATCTCCTAAGCACTAGTTATAGTTTTTAAAAATTCGACTTGAAAGTCGAAAAGTCGAATTACAGAAATGATTAATCTATTCCGAGAATCGAAAAATATCATGTCGATTCGAGCGCCTTTTCCATCCCTTTGATTTCGAAGGGAAGGGGGGGGAGTTTAGACCCCCGCCAAATGGTATCTAATTGATTATAGAAAACATCACATATTAAATTTCTTTATTAATCAACTCAAAGGAAAGGAATTTTTACTTTTTTTTTTTCTCATTCACACTCACACTCACACACACATTCACATTCACACAGTCTTTTCGGCAACTTAGGCCATTTAAGACTTTGACGATAACCGTTGTAAGTAATATATAAATTGTAGGTTCAGGCATTTCTATTTAAGGAATTTTACTTAATGGTCGAGGCGACCATTTTTTTACTTTCTCTTACCTATGTATATATGTAATATATATATAGAGAGAAAGTATTGGATTCATGTCAAAAATTCGATGTCGAGATTTTGATGGATCTTCACGTTTTGAGGTCCCCTGAATCCAAAAAAGTGATTTTCGCGACATGGTCTGTCTGTGTGTGTGTGTGTGCTGTGTGTCTGTGAACAAAATATCTCAAGAACGAAAAGAGCTAGGAGGTTGAAATTTTATATTTAAGTTAGGCACCCCCATGAGACCTGACACGAAGCTTTTGAACAAAATCGACCAAAGAGTACTAGTACTTTACTGATGCACTTTTTCAGTTTTTTTCGATTTTCTCGAAATTTGCTCCAACGATTTTTTTTTAAATTCAAAAATCAATTATTTTTTAGATTCTCTATAAAATGTACATTCTCATTTTGTGATTGAAATCTTCTGAAGACCACTTTACTCTTGTACTCCATAGAAAAGATAGGAGAAATGGTTGCCATGGTAACAAAATATAGATATTTTCCCATACTTATAAATTTTACATCTTGAATTCAATTGTACCCTACTGTCGGGAACTAAATACATGTCGACACAAAAAATCTGGTGTGACAAGCACAGTACACAACTTCGATTACCGAAGGTAAGAGAAAGTTGTGTGCTGTGCGCCAGTCACACCAGATTTTTAAATAAACTTTCTACAACTCATTCATATATTTGCCATTAAAGAAGTGTCAGAATTCTCGAGAAATTATAGATCTGAATATTTTAATTATGGTATGGATATATATATATTAATTTGTGCACTTTGTAATTACCATAATTATTCATTTCTTTAATATTTAATCTCATATAAATATCGCGGCTCATCTATTCGCTTCCTGGAGACAGGTATATAATTAACAAAAAAGTTAAATAAAAAATAAAGAAAAAAAAACATACATACACACATATGTTCGTAGCAAGAGACGTGGGTGGGATTTTAGCAGGTCGTAACCTTTCGAAAAAATTCATACCATACAAAAGGATAATTGACATTTTTAATTTTAGAAAAAAATTTTTAATATTCATTGAAGTGATGATATTTTAATTGTTTTTTTTGAGAAGAGCATTCAGGGCCAACTAATAAAAAACGTTTCGGACCTTAAGATTTTTTAAATATATTGAAACATATCATCTATTAGATACGTAGGGCTTATAGCTGGTAGTTTAATCAGGATAGTTGAGAAGAAGAAGAAAATTCGCAGCTAGTTATATTTCATTATTTTTATTCCTATTATGTTGACGTTTCGGTCCCGGTCGGGACCATCCTCAGAACTAATGTACATAAGAAGAGACAAAGAGATTAGCATCGGGAAAACATTATCAATTATAAATTATAAATTTTTTTCCTTTTTTCGTCTTAAAGTACAATCATATTCTTGTATATATTTTATAAGAACCTTCAAAAAATATATTCTAAAATATGATTGTACTCTAAGACGAAAAAGGGAAAAAAATTATAATTTATAATTGATAATGTTTTCCCGATGCTAATCTCTTTGTCTCTTCTTATGTACATTAGTTCTGAGGATGGTCCCTACCGGGACCGAAACGTCACCATAATAGGAATAAAAATAATGAAATATAACTAGCTGCGAATTTTCTCACCTATCCTGATATCATCTATTGTTTTTTTTTTTTATTAATTTTACCTACATTCAGGTCTATTCTTTAAAAACAGACGTTAAAATTTAAAATAAACAAATAGGTGTTAAAAAGTAATGTAAAAACAATCAGCGTTAAAAAATGCTATTCAAAATCACTTACTTGCCTCAAATTATGTAAACAAAAATTTAAAGCCAAAGCGTTAACATTTAGTAAATAGTGTTAAAAATTAAGGCCATGTCTAGGGGGTGGCTTTAATATTTTAAAGTCGTGTTTAAAATAAACATGGCGTCCTTAAACTAAAAAGTAAGGTTATGATTTTGATAGCTTTGAAATTAAAGCTTCATTTTAACGTCGCTGTTAAAACTTTGTTTAGAGAATAACATTTTTTTTAACGCTGATTGTTTTTACATTTACTTTTTCACACCCATTTTTTTATTTTAAATTTTAACGTCTGTTTTTAGAGAATAGACCTGTTAAAGTGTTTCAACTACTGTAGATTCAACGGCTATTAGTTTAAATTAAAAAAAATAATAATAATTGAATAGGAGTTTTGTTGACACATTTAAGACTGAAGATGGTCGTATATCTGACCGAAACGTCGGCTTGAAGTGCCTTATTAACGAAATAAATCTCGCTGCAATTTCTCTTTTCTAAATCATATTTTTTAATTTTATTTCAAGCAGATCTATAAATAAAATTTCATTTTGAGGCTAGTTCAAATTCTGAAGTAAAAAGGAATGCATTTTAGAAAAAAATAAATTAAAAAAATTACCATTCCTTCAATTCGTAGAATGACGTCATCAATTCTAAAATAAATCATTGAAAAAAAAAAAAAAAACTTCCTGAATAATTAAAATTTAAATTCCTCTCAATGAATCATTATCCTTAAAAGAAATTTCGCTAAATCTTTTTTTTTTTTTTTTTAATGAAATAGGAAAGAAAAGTCTTTAGTCATCGGGGGGGGGGGATCTGTTGAGAGGTGAATAGGGTCCCCCGAATGGACGTCTTGTCCAGAATATCCGTTAAATCATCGTCCAAGCAGGAGGCACCGACCGATGGTCGCCAATTTATGTGCCATGTTCACATTCACATCGGAAATAAATTAAGATTAATATTCTTGAATTTATTTTGGCGAGATTGAAGAGAGGAATGGAGAATATTAATGAATAATGCAATCTTCTGCTTTTTACTTTCTCTTACCTATATGCTGCATGTTAATATAATTTGATGTGATTGTTGATGGACATACACGTTTTGAGCTCCGAAAAAATGGTTTTCGCAACATGGTCTGTCTGTCTGTGTGAGTTCAATTTAAAACATGAAGAAAATGAGTTAGGAGGTTAAAATTTTATATTTAAGTTAGGCACCCCCATGGGACGTGATATGAAGTTTTTGAACAAAATCGACCAAAGAGTACTAATACTTTACTGATGCACTTTTTCAGTTTTTTTCTATTTTCTCAAAATTCGCTTCAACGATTTTGTTTAAAATTCATAAATCAATTATTTTTTTAGATGCTCTTTAAAATGTATATTCTCATTTTGCCATTGAAATCTTCTGAAGACCACTTTACTCTTGTACTCCATAGAAAAGATAGAAGAAATGGTTGCCATGGTAACAAAATATAAATATTTTCCCATACTTATTCACTACAAATTAGCGCCACAAAAAATCTGCTGTGTGACAAAACACAACTTTCATTACCAAAAAAATACAGTCACACCAAATTTTTTGCTAATAGATCGGCTTAGATATTTTTACAAGTATCGATATTTTTTTGCATATCGATATTGTATAGAAACATCGATACTTTCGTTTCTATATTTTAAGATATCGGTACCCTAAATGGAGAATAATCGGAAAGTATCGCCAAATGAATCACAATTTATAAGAGCTCAAATACACTTTATAAAAATAATTTTGTCCTTTACTTGCTATTAAATAATTACAACTCAACTCTGAATAAGCTTAGATCAGTGGTAACTTTCACTTAGCGAACGTAAGAGATAATTGAAACAATTGATCCAAAATTCCTGTTTTAACCGAACCACCCTGTCTTATACGTCCGCGGCCCACGGGTTGGGAACCACTGGCTTAGATGCATATCCAAATATGTTCGATACAATAATTTTAAGTATCGATAATTTTTTTACTAGTAGGCCTATAGTGTGGTTATCAATACTTCACAAAATTTTCTCAAAATTCGCTCTAAAAATTTTGATTAAAATTCATTTTTTAGAAGGAACCGGAGAATAAAACTAGCAGCTAATGGACGCCTTTCACTTCAATTTAATTTGTAAATATTTCGACCAGCTTCTTGCCTGGTTTTATTCTCCGGTTCCTTCTACATGTATATGATCCAGAAAAAGTTCTAATCGTAATTATTTTTTTTAGACGCTCTTTAAAATGTATATCCTGATTTTCTTTTGTAAAAAAAAATTTTTTTTTCTTCTCATTCACACTCTCCCTCCTACAAACATTCGCACGGTCTTTTCGGCAACGTAGGCCATATAAGACTTTTTACGATAACCGTTAATTAATTTATATATTATATATATTTGGGGTTCAGGCATTCTTATTTAAACCATTTGGTATTCAAATGGCTTAAATAAAATCATCGGACTGTCTGGGGTCTGAATTTTATGTCTTCATTCTAATTCATTTGAAAATATTTAATTAGGTATATATTATATTTATTTTTATTTATATTCATTGGAAGGTGGTTAATTATAAATTCAAAACACCTAATTTTAATTATTTAAAATTAACAACACAATTCATTTGCGAGAGCTCTTTCCATTAGATAATTAATTGACTCCAATTAGAGACAATTAGACGATGGACTCCCTCCTATTGAGCACAAGAGCTTTCCTTGAGTCTAGGCAACATGGCTCTTTTATAGAAATACCTTTCCCCTCTTGTAATTCTAGAAAATATAATATTTATTTATTATTTTCGAAGTAGTGGCTGTGAGATGTATAGATGGATAATTAATTATGGGCAGGAGCAGCCAATAAATAGACTCTGTATGCAGGTTCAATCACCGGAGACGTTTCGGTTCCTTTTATTTAAGAACCATCTTCAGTCCTTAGATTTGAATATAATAGAGGTTAGCCAGTGTTAGAAGTTGGCATGTGCATTGTTGTTTCGTCATCAAAATATCACTAATGTATATTTCCAGGTCAAAAATATTTTACGATGGTTACAATGGTGTGTATCATATATATGATAGAACCTGCATACAGAGTCTATTTATTGGCTGCTCCTGTCTATAATTATCCATCTATTTATTTATTATATTACTTGCTTTTATAAACAAATATAGTTCAAGTGAAAATTACACTAGTCGACAAGGTTTTCTTCACAAGGAATTTGATTAGTGAACCTAGTGCATTTTTAATTTTTTCATTCTGAATTCAGATATGTAGGCCTAGTTAGAATTTTTCCATCAGGCACAGTTTTAGAGATATAAAGCAAAATAGATTTTAATAGAAAATATGCTCTAAAACGGCTTTTATTTAGAATGTTCAAAATATTTTTAACGCGACACCCCGTAGAAATATGCAGATATTTATAATAAATATAAATTTTAAGTTTCAGCCAAATCGGAGGTCATTTAGACGTGCCGCAAACGGCTTAAAGTTTAGAAAAATCGAATTTTTTAATATTTCTTTTGCTTTGGACATCCCTAATATAATTTTAGATATCCCTGAATGCAAAAAACATATATTTACAATATTCTATTACTCTTTGGCTTTCCAAAAAAGGATATGTTCATGAAAATCTGTTGATTATTAACGAAATTATTAAAAAATATATATAATAGTTATGTTTATTCCTATAAGCAAAGCCCCTAAAAGATAGGCAGCCAAAGTGTTTTGTTTTTTTACCAGTCTTTGATAACTGTTTTGTTAATAATTTCGTTAATAATAAACATATTTTCATGAACGAATACTTTTTGGCAAGCCAAAGAACTATAGAATATTGTAAAAATATGTTTTTTGCATTCAGGCATCAGGAATTAGTGTGGACCAAAGTAAAAAAAAAAAACTTAAAAATCCGATTTTTCTAAACTTTAAGCCGTTTGCGGCACGTCTAAATGACCTCTGATTTGACTGAAACTTGAAATCTATATGTATTATAACTCTCTGCATATTTTTAAAGTGGCGTTGCCTTAAAAAATCCAGATAATTCAAAATTAGAGCCGCTTTAGAGAACATTTTCTATTGAAATTTAATTTTCCCTATAGCTTTAAAACTAGACGGGATAGATTTGGATACCAAATGGACCATCGGACTGCCTGGGATCCGAACCATGGACCCTTGGTATACAGGGCAGGCGCGCTACCAACTACTCCACTCTCGAGGGCAAAAGTCGCTTCAGTTGCATTAAAACAAAATGATTATATTGTTTTGGTTGACTCCACACGCGCCGATTGAACAGATAGTTCACTGATTTATTCATATTTCTAATCCCAACCTTGGAGATTCATTAGTTTTGAGAAAAATTAATTCCGAAACATATAATTAACGGATAGGATTGATGACGCTGGATACAACATCAAGCTTCAAGAGTGTTGTAATTATTATCGATTACTGTTCATCGATCTGATTTATTGATAATCGATCTCCTCGATTTATTTTTTTTTTTTCCAAGCTTAGAGAGAGATAGAAGACAAAATTGTTTGTTTCTTTTTTTGAAAAGTGAACGAACCAAGTCAAGACATTATATTAGCTAGCTTATGTTAGATAAATATTATTTTAAAAGTTTTATGTCAATATTTAAAAGATGAATTTTTTTTATTTGTCTAAATAACTAAAGTGGATGTTTCAAGATTGTTTTAGAAAGTTTAAAAAATTTATTAATAATAAAAAAAAAAATATGTGATGGTGTGTTATAAAATTTGATTATCAATTTGTCTAAATACAGGTGCCAGTTTACGTGAGTAAGAGATTTTATATTAAAATTAATTACACAGCGAGACAAAAAAAAAATTTTACTTTCTCTTACCTATGTATATATGTAATATATATATAGAGAGAAAGTATTGGATTCATGTCAAAAATTCGATGTCGAGATTTTGATGGATCTTCACGTTTTGAGGTCCCCTGAATCCAAAAAAGTGGTTTTCGCGACATGGTCTGTCTGTGTGTGGGTGGGTGTGTGGGTGGGTGGGTGGGTGTGTGTGTGTTCAATTTTAAGCATGAAGGAATTGAGCTAGGAGGATGAAATTTTATATTTAAGTTAAATACCTCCCGGGACCGGAAAAATAAGCTTTTAATCAAAATCGGCCAAAGAGTACTAGTACTTTACTGATGTACTTTTTCAGTTTTTTTTTCGATTTTCTCAAAATTCGCTCTAACGATTTTGATTAAAATTCAAAAATCAATTATTTTTTAGATACTCTTTCAAATGTATATTCTCGTTTTGCCCTCAAAATTGTTTGAAGCACACTTTACTCTTGTATTTCATAGGGAAGATAGGAGAAATGGTTGCCATGGTAACAAAATATAAATATTTTTCCATGTTTATAATTTTGACATCTTAAATTTCTAATATATTGGCGGAAACTAAATATAGGTCGACACGAAAAAATCTGGTGTGACAAGCACAGAACACAACTTTCGATTACCGAAGGTAAGAGAAAGTTGTGTGCTGTGCGACAGTCACACCAGATTTTTT